>MU716212.1:48983-112054 GCA_026770625.1 Nicotiana glauca
AAGTATTTTTAAGCCACAAAAAGGCAATAATAACTTAATTAAGTTCAAGGCAGTAGCAACAACATGCGCAAATCATGCCGAGGCGACGGCCCGCTCCAATAGAAATGTAAATTGTGCATTGCCGAGGGTCGAACGACCCGTACCATAGATACATCTATTTAATCTGCCGAGGAGTTCGGCCCGTTCCAAAAGTAAACACATACCCTGCTCACGAATCATACATGCGACGCAGGTACACATAGAGATACATGCTCAATCAATCAATTAGGGACTTATCGGGGGACATTTATTCAAATAAAACCAATTCTCCTTTAACAAATTTTTTTTTGAAATGAAGCTTAATCCTTTTGAAATTCATTTACTTATTTAATGCGATTTAAGAATTTCAAACCATCAATGGGTTCACAAATAAACCAAGGGTAACATGCTTTTGGGTCCTAGACTACCCGGACAATAGCATATAGTAGCTACGCACGGACTCTCGTCACCTCGTGCGTACGTAGCCCCCACAAATAGGAGCACATAACCAATTTAACTCACCTATAGGGTAAATTTCCCCTCACAAGATTAGAAAGGAGACTCACCTCGCTCCAAAGACTCACAAACGGCATTCCACGCCCTTTCGAAGACTCTACTTGATGCACCATGCTCCAAAACTAGCCAACGGTCATGCAAATCCATATCTAATTTATTGCAATTCCCAACTCCGATCGAAAAGTTGACCAAAACGCCATCCGAAATTTTTCGAAGATAAAGATTACCCATGAACTCACTAACTCAAATATATGATTTTTTTCCTAATTCCATACTCAAAATCGTGGCTAAATTCCAAGAATATAATTTTCTAGGTTTTCTTCCAAAACTTCAATTTTTATACAAATTTTCATGCCCAAATCCTTACAAAATTGATGTATTTAACTCAAAATAGATGGGCATAACTTACGTCAATCATTAAATGACGAAAATCCCCTCTTGAAGCTCCCCAAAATCGCCCCAAGCCATGAAAAATGAGAGAAATGAACTCAACTCACGATTTAAAACAGCCTTGATGCCTCCAGGTACTTCCACTTTTGCGGTGCATTTTTTGCTTTTGCGGATGTCGCTTCTGTGATTTTTGGCCGCTTCTGCGGCTTTGGGCAAGAGGAAGCTGACCGCTTCTGCGGTCTGGGGGCCGCTTAAGTGGAACCACTTCTGCGGTCCCTGGGCCGCTTCTACGGTTTCCTTGGGCCTGGCCCCCTTCCGCTTCTCTGAGATTTTTGCCGCATCTGCGGTCAAGCTTCTGTGGTCTAAGAACCGCAGATGCGGTTATGACAGAAGCAGCAACCTCAAGCCTTCCCAAATTCCATTTTTTTGATCCGTTAGCCACCCGAAATCCACCCGAGGACCCCGGGACCCCAACCAAAACTACCAACCAATCCCAAAACACATTACGGACTTTCTCGAGGCCTCAAATCATAACAAACAATGCTAAAACCATGAATTACACCCCCGATTCAAGCTTTATGAACTTTGAACTTTCCAACTTCTATTTCTGATGTTTAAACCTATCAAATCATGTCCGATTGACCTCAAATTTTGCACACAAGTCATATTTGACATTACGGACCTACTCCAACTTTCGAAATCAGATTCTGACCCTGATATCAAAAGGTCCACTTCTGTGACGACCCGGCCCATCGTCACGTGAGTTACCGCCCCGTTTTCCCCATATTATGTTGCTCTATTTTTCAATTTAGTATTTGAGTTGATCGGATAGAATTGAATTGGTTTTAACTGGAAATGAGGCACTTAGCCTCTTAGAAGGAAGCTTGTTTAGGAAAAGTTAACCGGAAGTTGACTATATAGTTAGTAGGCTCGGATGTGAATTCTGGTAAGTTGGTTAGCTTCGGGGGATGATTTGTGACTTAGGAGTGCGATTGGAATTGAATTTGGAGGTGCGGTGTAGAATTAGGCTTGAATTGGCGAAGTTTGAATTTTGGCGAATTCTGGTTGATAGGTGAGATTTTGATCCACGGGCCGGAATGAAATTTCGAGAGTTGCAGTAGCTCCGTTAGATGATTTTGGATATGCATGCAAAGTTTCAGGTCATTCGGGCATCGTATGGTTTGGTTTTTTATCGAAAGTGCATTTCGGAAGTTCTTGAAGAACTTAGGCTTTGATTTGGTGAAATTTGATGATTTTAGTGTTAATGATAGTGTTTTGATGGTTCGAGCTAGTTTGGATAAGGTAATAGATCATGTTTGTGCTTTTGGTTGAGGTCCCGGGGACCTCGGGGTGAATTCGGGTGGTTAAACGGAGAGTTTGGAGTTTGTTGCATAGTCTGGTGTTGCTGGTTCTGTCATTTCCGCATCTGCGAAAAAGGGACCGCATTGGCGGTTCCGCAGATGCGGCGTGCAGGTCGCAGAAGCGATTTTGGTATGGGCTGAGAAGGTCCACAAGAGTGAAAATCTAACCGCAGAAGCAGTCATGGGTGAACCGTAGAAGCGGAGTTCGAGTCGCAAAAGCGTAGAGGAGCCTTTTAAGTGTGAACCGCATAAGTGGATTTTTGGCCGCAGAAGTGGTCTTGCATAAGCGAAAGTGGGACCGCAAAAGCGAAAAATCACTGTGGCAGAAGGGTGTGCTACCACAACTCAGTTGAGAACATTAGCTCGATCAATTCTGAAGATATTTCCTTTTATTCAAGTATATAAGCCTTAGAGTCCAGTTCCAACATCCGGAATTCTATGCTAGTCATGTTTCCAACATGCGCTCATCATATCAATCACAACATGCAGTACCAAGACGTGATTGCATACCTTAGCTGAATTCACACCTTGCACCATTTTAGTTATAGGACCACAATAACATTCTCTGATCAATTTAGTCAAAATTTCACGAATCTGATGCTCCCATTACACCTCATGACCTACATAGGTATTGCTCTAATTCTTACAATACCGCTATGACGGAAGAGATTTGTAGAAATTCATAACCGACTGCCGAATCAACAAATCATTGGGTTTATACTCCTGACAAGAACCATCACCTCATTCTGAACCAAATAATGGTCTTAGCTCCTTAATATACTTCATATAGTCGGATTGCACTGATCTCAAATTCAATGATCTCGTCTCACCCAATAAGAACTGCTCAGGCAATAAGCCACCCCAACATGACCAAAAGTCTCATATGATGCTACAATGTGCCAATAGACTACCATATCGAACGCGATACAAGGGAAAGCAAACTTTGAGAAGGAAATTTAATTACACCGCTCGTGAATCATAAATGCGATGCATTCAACATAATTTAACAAACACCCCGCTCGTGAATCAGACATGCAACGTGGGAGCACAGCTAATATGAGCTTTCCTTACAAAAAAATAGGAAACCGAACACATAAAAACGAACACGAGGAACTGCAATCAGCATCACTCCGCTGCGGTGCGCAACCCGATCCAAGCAACATAACTATGGCGGCGTGCCACCCGATCCACACATAGATCTCACATAAGGAGATGCACATCGAGCTAAATTGCTCATTACAATAAAATACTGAATTTCGGTCACAAGCACGCTAAGTTCACAATTCCATCCCTGGGGAGACATATATCACCATAAGCTACAACGCTCAAGCACAACGGAGGTGCGATATACGTTCTGAATCTCAAGAGCCATTTTACTCATATAACATCATCTCTACGCGGAACCTCAACACATAAGCAATTCACTAAGTCACCTCACAAGTCGCACGGTGCAATGCTTCATTACATGAAATAGTTGGCGATAAAATAACACCCTGACTACTCTTCCATAAGGAGCGCATTACTGAAATGAACACATCTAGTCTGATTTAGATCCCATATTCCAATTTAGATCCATCCACAGACCTCAAGTTGGTTCTAATCGCACTGAACTAGGTGAATAACCTTTCAAGGTCCATAATAACTCCCCTTTTCTCATAATACATAAGAACAACCATCATAACCGGAGTAATCATCCACAGTCCACAAATCAATAAACCGAGTGCCTTCCAGGTACCAATTCTCAATTAATGACATCACTACAATCTGCATACTTGGTTTAACTCTTCAATCAATCAAGTGGCTCGGGCCACACTAATACAACCTTCACGCAGGGCACGCTCACACAACCTTTCGTATCAGGTAACAGGTTTGTACACCCAAACCACCGGCTTCACTAACGCTGAAAAGCGATCAAAAATCCTAAACCAGGATGCAAGGCCTTCCTCACAAAATAATGATCTTAGGTGACGCTGAAGACAATATCAACTTACCTTAAACATCGAAACTCCTTTCCTGCTTATCTAAGCTCGTGACATCCTTGTCCACACCAAGCTGTTACCTTGATCTTTACTTCAAATTCCATACCACTCACTGCACCTAACATGCCAACATACGATAGAACACGTTTTCCATCATATCTTCGGAACACTTATTAGGTTAACACTTCATCATAAAAAAAATTCCACTTAACTCACTTCAGGAGAACCATAGCAACACACAGGAGAATTCTCATAACCGTAGAATATGCAAATCTCTAAGTAGTGGTCTAAGCCACCATAGCCTTTCGGGATCCGCCTACACATAACAGGCCATAACACTAGAGTACTTCCGAATAAAATCAATTACGGTGGCCGACAAGCCTTACATGTACTGCCACAAATCACTTGCATAACTTAATCACGCTGAAAGAACTAATCACTACCATCAACATGCCACTTCAATTATGGCTAACCAATCTCTCTTCTTCCAATTTATCCTTGATTGCCATGGAAACAATGATAACTCCATTCAACACTAAACACACTCCATCCGCACTCATCCCGAGTGACCCTGAATCACGAGACCATGCTGGCTCAAATCTCATGAACCATTCGTACCTCCCAATTGCTACAACGCAAGTCAAAACATCATAGAACATTTTGTGCCTCTTCTCATAGGCTGCTATCAAGCTAAATTTTAATCGTACCTATAGGCTCGAAATCATTAGGCATCACACCTTATCTTCTGAATTCACTAGGACCGTTGTTGAGGGCCACCCGTTCTGACTTGTCCCTGAATATAATAAACTCCATGAATCTTCCATCACAGGAACACCCTCTCAGCAAAGTGCCCGGTCGAATCATTTCCCTTGGAACCCGCATCTATACAAAGCATGAACTTGAATCCTTTCCAAATCTGAACATGAGCCAATAAGGCCAACCACAACACACCTTTAACAATTCCTTGCTCAATTTACCACTTATGGTCCTTTCTCGTAGCTGAAATAGCCCATCAATATGCTAATAACCAGAAACCTCGCAAGTAGTTAACCATGCAACCCAATCATAGACGGTGGGACTCTCCCACTTAGCTCGAAGCCACTATTACACAACTCTAGAGTTCACCAGAATTCTTAATCTCTTATTGACATAACCTTGCACAATCAACCGCCAACATTCTCGATATCTTACTGTAGAAACCCCCTTTTATACTCTGAATCATCAACAACATTCGCACGACCGATCCCTTTGATGTATAACCAATAGAATTCTTCGCATAAGCCTCACCAACCACGCGACCGCTAACCTGCTCATAGGAATAACCTACCTGTAGAAATCACTTCCCAACATCTTCCAACGCTGCTGCACGAGGTACAATCACTTTGACATCAATAACCCATCCTGAGTTTGAGCTCACTCTCCAGCTGCACAAGTCCATTCACCCCTCGTGGACATCAATTAAATGTGCGACAACATTCTTTTGTTTCAAGGTTATGATGCATCCTTCTTCATTCAAGCAGCTCCTTCCCGTTATATCAAATCTCCTGCTACATAACAGCCCATGCTTCAAATAAAATCCGTAGACCCCAATCACCAATCACTAATATTCTCAAATCACTCCAAACTATCCTTAAGGTACGTGGTATCCCACTGCAAAGCCCATATGAAACTCCGCCACTCTCCCACTTTGGCGGAACCCATCCCCTTAAGCGACCACTCGACCATTGGCCTCTTATACTCGGCCTTCTAGAAATTTTAACCACCGCCTGTCACTTCCCACGTGTTTTTCCTCATCCTTTGCTGCTCAGCTGCTGCCTTAAATAAAATTTATCTTCGCAGCACCTGAACCCACAATTGCTGCTAACCTTACACCTTTCGAAAGATCATCTTTTTCATACCGTCGACATTAGAAACACTGATTCAACCCTAAACTACTGCACCATGCGATGTCTGACAGCCGCATTTCCGATGTTATTTCACAATAGCTTGCCCCAAAGGCGAATTGTAGAATATCATAACACCGGCAAACTTAGTACGTTCAACTAGGACAACAACATCCCCCTCATAGAAGAAAGCTCCACCACGCTCGCAAATACCAAGTCTCATTACTCTACCATCCCAAATCCGCACATTCTTAGTCTGATTGCCCTTCCCCTGCCGGGGATAAAATACTGAATCTCTAGATTATGCACTGAGTAAACCTCCCTTCAAGTCATTCACTGCCCCAACACGTGGGCAACATCCTACCATCATATCACTACTGTGGAACAATCGTTCATAAACATTATGGAAACTTGTGCCTAGCCTCAGAGCTCTCAGAAGCACCGCTATTGGGCTGAAACAATAAAATATCCTTCTACAAAGCAATGATAACAATCTGATCGGCTATACCAGGAGAAACATCCCGTACCACATCTGTAGTACCATTACGGTTCTTCAATTATCAATTTGTAACAAGCGGTTCGCGTCGCGTAAGATTGAGTAGGAATGAATTAAAGGCATACGCCTCCAAGGATCAAGTCGCGCGATAAGGAATCAAGAAGGAAGTACTCCTAACAGTCATGCAGCCTCCTAAGGATAAGTATAGACATCTATGTACCGATCCGCGTGACTCTACTAGACTTGCTCATGACTCATGAGACCCTAGGAACCTAGTGCTCTGATACCATGTTGTCACGACCCAAAATCTTCTAAGGGTCGTGGTGGCGCCGGACACCGCTGTCAGGCAAGCCAACTAAAACACTTAATTAAATTTCAATTTTAACAATTTTTGAAAACCAAGATTTTCCTTTAATTTTATTGGTGAAAGACAAATTTGTGCCTTGTAAATAAAAGAGTGTTTGGAAGCAAATACAAGATACCCAATTAATCATCCCAAAACCCGGTATCACAAGTGCATGAGCAATTTCTAAGAAATAATATAATACAACAACCGTCTGAAATACAATATTGGACAGAAATTAAATATCGATAACTAAAAGAGACTTTGCTGGTTGTGGGTCGCCTCGAGAAGTGCAGCTCACTTAAGTCTCCGTATCAACCATGTTGCTACGCCCAGTAGGCCACTAGAGCTACATATACATGTGCAACAAAAATGCACAGAAGTGTAGTATGAGTACGAAAACAACGTGTACTCAATGAGTATCCCGTCTAATCTCAAAGAAGTAGAGACGAGATAGTCGACTTCGACACTTACTAGTGGTCCAATAATGATATATCAATAATATGTTAAATCGTGGATTTTTATGAACATGATTATAATCCGATAGGTTGAAGCAAATAAACAATTCTTCCTTTAATAGGAAATTTCCAAATTCCTTTTCATCATTTATACAATTATTCTCAAGCCGGAAAGAGGCTATAACAACTTCAATAAGTTCCAAGGCAAGCAATACAAGCATGCGCAAATCATACCGAGGCGTACGGCCCGCTCCAAGGGTCAAACGGCGTGAACCATAGATGCATCTATTACCCTGTTCGCGAATCATATATGCAACGCGGTCAAATATAAATAAATACAACAATCAGTCAATCAAGAATTCATCAGGAAACAATTATCCCAAGAAAATCCAATTCTCTTTTAAAAACTCAAGAAAATAAAGTTTAATCCTTTTTTAGAAACTCATTTACTAATTCGATGTGATTTAAGAAAATCAAATGTCAGTAAGTTTACAAATAATCCAAGAATAGCATGCTTTTGGGTCCTAGACTACCCAGATAATAGCATAATAGTAGCTACGTGCGGACTCTCGTCACCTCGAGCGTACGTAGCCCCCACAAATAGGAGCATATATTCAATTAATTCACCTATGGGGACAATTCCCTCTTACAAGGTTAGAAAAGAGATTGACCTCGCTCCGAAGATCCATAATCGACATTCCACGCCCTTCCGAAGACTCAAATTGATGCACAACTCTCCAACACTAGCATAATAGTAGCTACGTGCGGACTCTCGTCACCTCGAGCGTACGTAGCCCCCACAAATAGGAGCATATATTCAATTAATTCACCTATGGGGACAATTCCCTCTTACAAGGTTAGAAAAGAGATTGACCTCGCTCCGAAGATCCATAATCGACATTCCACGCCCTTCCGAAGACTCAAATTGATGCACAACTCTCCAACACTAGCCAATGATTATGCAAATCCATTAATATACGATAAGCTTCTCATATTAATCCAATTTATAACAATTCCTAACTCCGATCGAAAAGTTGACGAAAATGCCCTCGGGCCCACGTGCTCGGATTTCCAAAATTTTTGGAGAATAAGTTTACCCATAGCCTCACAAACTCAAATATATAATTTTCTCTAAATTCTATACTCAAAATCGTGGTCAAATTCCAAGAATATCATTTTTTTAGGTTTTATTCAAACCCCAAGTTCTCTACAAATTTCCATGTCTAAATCCATACATAAACCTTGTATTTAACTCAAAACTAGCATAAACTACTTACCTCATGATGAATGACGGACCCTCCCCCTCCCCCTCCCCCCCAGAAGCTCCAAAAATCGCCCAAGCCAAGAGAAACATGGGTGAAATGAACTCAAACCCCGATTTTTAAACATTCTGCCAAGCCCAGGTCTGCCCTTCTTCGCGTTCGCAACCTGTCGCTCGCGTTCGCGAAGGCCAGTTACCCAGCCCTTCGCGTTCGCGTACAAGGCCTCACGTTCGCTTAGGACAAAGACCCCAGACCCAACTTTTCCTTCTACGCGTTCGCGATCTCCTCCTTGCGTTCGCGTAGTAACCAGCCCGACTCCTTTGCGTTCGCGACCTACACCTCGCATTCGTGAAGGCTAAAACCAGCAACCTCCCTCCTTCCTCTTCGCGAACGCGGAACTCCGTTCGCGATCGCGAAGAAGGAAACCAAAAACAAAAATCTGGAGCAACCACACAACCCGAAATGATCTGAAACACACCTGAGGTCCCCCGGGACCCCAACTAATCATGCCAACCAGTCCCATAACATATTACAGACTCGCTCGAGGCCTTAAATAACATCAAACAACACTAAAATTAATAATCGACCTCAATCCAAGCTTTATGAACTTTAGGATTTCAAACTTCTATTTTCGATATTAAAACCTATCAAATCACGTCCGATTGACCCCCAAATTTTGTAGACAAGTCATATTCGACATTAAGGACCTACTCCATTTTTCGAAATCGGATTCCGACCTCGATAACAAAAAGTCCACTTCCGGTCAAACTTCTCGAAAACCTTCGAATTTCTATCTTTAGCCAAATGACTCCAAAATGACCTACGAACCTCCAAATTCACTTCCGATCGCGCTTCCAACTCAAGAATCACCATACAGAGCTATTCACTGACTCGGAATCCCAAACGGATATTGATAACACCGAAATGCACTTCAAGCCAAACGTATGAAATTTTATCCAAAATGATAACTTCCACAATAGGCGTCAAAATGCTCCCGGGTCATCCAAGACCCGATCCGGGCATACGCCCAAGTCCGAAATCATCATACGAACCTGCTGGAACCTTCAGATCCCGATTCCGAGGTCGTTTACTCAAAATTCCCGTCCTAGATAATTCTTTCAAATTTAAGCTTCCGAAATGAGAATTCTCTTCCCAAATCAACTCCGAATTTCCTGAAATTCAATTCCGACCACGCGTACAAGTCATAACAGCTGAAATGAAGCTGCTCATAGCCTCAGACTGATGAACGATGCGCTAGGGCATAAAACGACCGGCCGGATCGTTACACATAAATTATTAATTTGAAATTCAGTAACCTAAAAGGTCTAAATCCTGAACCTTTAAATTTCAAATCTTAATTTCGCCTCCACCTATAAGTCAAAAAAGAGAAAGATAAGAAGATCTATTTATGATTTTATATTTTTTGGTTGTTAACTTATTCTTATTCTTCCTCTCGAGTCGAGGGTCCTCTCGAGTCGAGGGTCTTTCGGAAATAGATCTCGTTTGTGGGATCCTATTGAGTTATTGTTGTGGTTGATTTATGATTTTATAATTTCTTTAACAGCAATGTTGGTATATAATCTAGAATGATATAACCCAAGAACTAATATGGTGACGTGGAGGGTGAGGTTGAAATAATACTAGTTAAGATATTTGCAAAGACAAATAAAAAAATGGCCAAATATTGTGGACCAAGAAATATAAAACAAACAAAGAACAGAAGTGGACTCTTTTAAAATCTTTATAATAAGGAACCCCACTTGGAAAGTTAAAAAAGAGTATCCGTCTTGTCCTTTGCTCACCTAACCAAATCAACATCAATTATTTGTTTCTAGAATCAAGACGGTAGAGAAAAGATAGGTGAATTATTTTTTAATAATTTAAATGAAATATATTTAATGTGTACAAAAAGAAGCAACCAATATCGGTCCTATTTTCAGTAATCTCGTCATAATTAAATTTCCATTTGATTATTTCCTTATTATTTAATTTTTTTAAATTATAATTCTATCATTATACTTCGATCTTCTTTTATCAACTAAATAATAAAACAGAAAATAGGACAACGAATTATTTTTTCAAAAGCTTTTGGTGGAAATGATAAGTTTAGGACTGTGAAAACTAGAGCTTGAAAAATAAGTACAGTATAGATTCGAATAGATTTAATAAAATATAAGGTCTCTATTAATGTTCTTAGTGGGAGAACACTTGGATGTGAAAGTAGAAAAACAATTAAGAAAATAGAATTAACAAAAAAAAAGACCGAACAATTTCATATGAGTATTAATTATTAATAATAAAATTAAAGTCTTGAGGTGAGAATATGACGCTGGTTGTAGGTTAACACCTATCCTAAAGTTTCAATTGTCCCGAAATTTCACTTATAGAATATTAAAATAACAGTTATTTTTCAATAAGAAAATTGAAAAATAGTTATTTGTGAACTTTTTCCTCTTTGACATTGGACCAGAACAAAGCTGGACTGGGCTTATGGGACCCACAGTGCAAAAAGAGAGTGGTGGGATAACGTTGAAATCTTTTGGGCTGGGCTTATGGGGCCCGCCGCCGCAGCCGCCAACTACCGCTCCCCTAGAAAAGGACAGGAGTTATTTGCTATTCTTCTTGAATCAAGCTAGACACTATTTGTATGAGATTTTTTTTTTTTTTTTATAAATTTATGGATCTCAATCTTATACTTTTTGGTCCATAAAAATTTGAGTTCACAAAACTGTAAGACAAAATAGATGCGTCATACAATTAGTGTCAGTTGTATGAGATAGAAAATAAAATTTTCCGCTATGCCACTATTTTTAGTCTACAAACCACACAAAAGATAAATATATATTTTTAATCTCTTCAAAAATAATAATATATATATATATATATATATATATATATATATATATATATACACTTTTTGACTAATAAATACAATTAATTTCGATCAACCAATCCAATTTACTATTTTGCCCTAAGAAATATATACATCGAGGTGGAGAAGAATGGAATTATAAAGTGGGGCATTCCCTTGTTACGCCTTTCACTTGCTTAACTTGTAAATTCATGTTAGAGACAAATCAGTTGAGTTATATTTATCAAAGTTTATAACTTTAATATTTTTGTGAACATAATTCTTCATTGTTTTAAAAGTTGTAAAGAAACAAAATGATCTCTAATATTGTAGGATGTCCAATAAAAGGAAATGTATGCTCTCCCCGGTTCATTTTAAATGTGTCGTTTTAGTCAAATAATTTGGCCAAAATAACAAAAAAGGCATAAATCATCATTTCCAAATCATTAAGTCAAGTGAACATAATTAGAAAAATTCTCCCTCTAACCGCCCTCTTTCTCCATTGACGATCTCCACCAAGCAGTAGTTACGTTTGGCGGGGAAAGCGGTTATCAATGGCGAGAGGCAAGGGGAACAGACCAGGAAGACCAAGGAAAACACATGTCCTAGTTCTAGGAAGCTCCATAACATCGAATTCATCTCCTTCAACACCAGTAATCTCTCAGAAATCACAATCGATGACACCGGCGGAAGCATCAGTGGCAGAAATGAATAGTAACAACTCTACTGTGAATAATCCTAGAAATGTAGAAGTAATTGAAGAGAATAGAATAACGAAGGTTGATAATGGAAAGAGTAAAATTTTGAATGAATGTGTGCCTTCATCTTCGAATGTAACGAACATAGAAAAAGCTCAAAAAAGTGTGCATGCAAATGAAAATTCTCAGAATTGAAACAAATAAGGATACAAAAGCTCCGGTGTGGGCAAATTTGTTTGCTAGGAATCGAACGGCTTCTAATGGCCTTGCTTTGTCTTACATTCCTTCGATGATCGTAGATGGAAGTGTAGTTATTTAATTAGATCCTATGGAGACAGCAAAGGAAGCTGATAAGTGGAAACATTCTCTAATTGTTGTTGTTATTGGGGAAATCCCTGGGTATAATCATATGAAGAGGTTCATAAGTCAAAACTGGGTAATCACATGTTCTGAACAATTCTGGCATGACAGGGGATTTACATTACAAAATTTAAAGAGGAAGAAGTTTGAAGGAAGTGCTATATGGAGCGCCTTACACAATTAACAACAGACCTATAATCCTGAAGAGATGGTCTTCAGATGCTGAATTTGATGCAACCTTTCTTAAAGAGATACCCCTATAGGTCTCTTTTCCCAATCTACCTATGACATACTGGGGTAAGGATTCTCTAAGCAGGCTAGGAAGTGCAATAGGAGTCTCACTTTTTGCAGATGAATGTACAACAAAGCAATCTAGAATATCATTTGCCAAGATGCTGATTGAAGTTAACATAACCAAACCATTGCCAAATTAATTCAAAATAAGGGATCCATGGGAGAAGATACACCAGCAAGTGGTGAGGTTTGAATTGCAACCTGAGTTCTATCCAGATTGTCAACAAATGGGGCATGTTTGCAAACGAAATGAGGAAGTGCAAGGAAAACAAATGCAGAAAACAAATGGAAGAGCACAACAATCAGCTAAAGAGTGAAAAAGTAAAAGGAAGATAGCACAGAACACAAATGAAGCATAGGCAGTTGCTGAGCAAGCTATGATTAAACCTAAGGAACCTGCACAGATTATGGAGCAAAACAAATCCCCTAGAACAAATGGGGTAGTAGTGGCAGGAACACATGAGCATACTCAGATGAATGGGAAAGAGACTAATTCAAAGGGGAGAAATGATAGTGCTACTAGTTCTAGAAATGCAATGACTGGTATGGATTTTTCTATTACCATACAAAATACATTTGGGATTCTAGAAAGGGGACAAGAGAATAGGCAACCACCAGATAGAGTGGTACAAATGAACATTTTAAATGACAATGCTTATGTGGAATATAAGGGGGGCAAACCAAAGATATAAACAGAAGGAGTTAGCTAAATACATCAAAGACAAACATATATCACTAGCTGGATTTGTGGAGACTAGAATTAAACATCATAAAGCTTCTGTAATTGCCCCCAAGATAGCAAATCACTGGGAACTAGTGCACAATTACGACCAAGCAGCTAATGGTAGAATATGGATCATGTTTGACACAAACATTTGGCAGGTGGATGTAGTGGTAAAGGATGCTCTGTTTATTTATTGTAATGTTACTAGCACTAATGTTTGTTGTGCTAGGACTATGATATATGGATAAAACAGTGTAGACATGAGGAAAGGAATGTGGCAAAAGCTTAGGATACTGTCTCAATCTATAAACCAACCATGGCTCATATGGGGAGACTTTAATGTAATCATGGCTACTCAAGATAGAGTATCAAGGAATGAAGTAACAATGGCTGATATCCAGGACTTTACAGACTTCTGTTTAGATACCATGACTACTGAAATCCCTTGGAGGGGATATTACTTCACATGGACAAATGGTCAAATGGGAGTGGATAGAGTAATAAGTAAAATTGATAGAGCCTTGGGAAATGGTGAATGGATAATGAAGTTTGGGAATCTAACAGTGGAAGTTGGAGACCCATTCATCTCAGATTATTATCCTCTGTCTCTGAGATTTGAAAGAAGGAATAGTTGTATTAAAATTCCATTTAGGTTCTTGAATGTTTGGGCTGATCATGAGGCATTTCAAAGCATAGTTACTAAGGGATGGCAAGGGAGACAACATCATTGCAACTTAGTAACCACCTGGAACAGATTGAAAAAAATGAAAGCAGAGTTTAAGAATCTAAATAACAAAAATTCCAGGGATGCAACAGTGATAATTGAACAAGCAAGAAGAGAGATAATTGAATGTCAACAAGATATGAAGAAAGGATACACAGACCAACTAAGGATGATGGAGAAGGCAGCTAGAGATAAATTAGAAAAGTGGTCACTCATTGAAGAAAAGATATTCTAGAAAAAATCAAGAGCCCAATGGATCATAATAGGAGATGGAAACAACAAGTACTTCTTTGCAGTGATGAAAGAAAGAGTATGCAGAAAAAACATTACAACCTTAACAGCTTTCAATGGTACTATACTGACAGAACCAAAGAGTATTAAGAGGGAGATTATAGAATTTTACAAATCACTTATGGGGAATGCTGCTAATCAACTACTTGTTGTGAACATGCAAACAATGAATAAAGGACCTCAACTGACTTACCAACAATTTGTGGAACTGATCAAAGATATAACTAGATAGGAAATTGATGACTGTATACAGGCTATTGGGAATGATAAATCATCTGGGATTGATGGGTACGATGCAGTATTTTTTTAAAAAAGCTAGGGACATAATGAAGGTGGATGTGTATGATGTTGTAATGGAGTTCTTTGAAACAGGAAAAATGCCCAAGGTCATTAATTGCACTAATATCACTCTATTACCCAAGATCTCTAACCCTGCTACTATCAAAGATTATAGACCTATATCATGTTGCTTAGTATTGTATAAGATCATTTCTAAGCTCTTAGCATCAAGGCTGCAGAAAGTTATGAACTATCTAATTGATGAGGCACAAGCTGGTTTTATACCTGGAAGAAAAGGAGCAGACAATACTATATTAGCCCATGAGTTGATTAGAGCCTACTCAAGGAAGCACATATCTCCTAGATGCATGATTAAAGTGGATTTGCAGAAAGCCTATGACAGTGTAGAATGGAGTTATGTCCTACGGGTTATGGAAGGATTAGGATTCCCTCACAGATTTACACAATGGGTAGCAGCATGTATCCAAAGTGTGAGTTACTCTATTTTAATCAATGGAGAGTTGGCTGAGCCATTTCATGCTGCAAAAGGACTCAGACAAGGTGACCCAATGTCACCCTTCCTATTTGTTATAGCCATGGAATACCTAAGTAGGCTGCTGATAGAGTTGAAGGACAAGAAGCAATTCAACTTCCACCCAAAATGCAAGAAGCTAGGCATTACTCACTTGAGTTTTGCTGATGACCTGTTACTATTTGCTAGGGGGGATAAACATTCTGTGGCAATGCTGAAACAATGTTTTGATCTTTTTTCTGCAGCCTCAGTTCTTCAAGCTAACCTAAGTAAAAGTTCAGTGTACTTTGATGGGGTAACTAATACAGATCAGGAAGCCATTCTTCAGCAGATGGGCTACATAAAAGGTGAATTACCCTTCAAATACATAGGAGTTCCTCTAACTACTAGGAAAATGAAGGTAATTCAATGGCAACCCTTGATTGAGAAAATTGTAGCAAGAATTTCTTCCTGTACTGCAAAGAAATTGTCATATGCTGGAACAATCCAACTTATAAGAGCAGTACTTTTTGGAATCCAATCCTATTGGTCTCAAATGTTCCTAATTCCAGCCAAGGTGATCAAACTATTGAAGCTTATTGCAGGAGTTTTGTGTGGTCGGGAACTAATGAAATAACCGAACGAGCATTGATTTCTTGGGAAAAAGTTTGCAGACCAAAGAGTGCAGGTGGATTAAATATCATAAATCTGAAGCAATGGAACAGAGCAGCCATTCTCAAACTGCAATGGGACCTAGCTTCAAAAAATGACAGACCGTGGATTAAATGGGTGCATATGTACTATATAAAAGGGCAGCTTATATTGAGCATCAAGGAGGCTAAACAAGCTAGCTGGATGGTACAAAATATCTTGACTATAAGAGGGCCAAGTCTTCATATTCGAAAGCAAGGAAGCAAAGGCAGTGTCATCAAATAGTTATATTTGCAACAACTGGGAACATTAGAAAAGGTGGAGTGGAAAGCAGTTATGTTCAGCAACTTAGCTAGATCCAAAGCAATATTTTCTATGTGGCTGATCATTCAGGAAAGGATGTTAACTGCAGACAGGCTGAGCAAATGGAACATGAATGTGGATACTGCATATGTATTATACAAATGTCAACCAGAGCACCATCACCATTTATTCTATAATTGTACTACAATCATGGAAGTATGTAGTGACATATTCAAATGGCTGCAAATTCCAGTACCAGCAAATACATGGAGTCAGTTAATATGCTGGTTTGTAAGGAAAGCAAAGAAGAGAGCAGCTGAAGACAACTGCTGAGAATGATTCTACCTGAAACAGTATATAGCATATGGGTGGAAAGAAACCATAGAGTTTTTGAGAAGGTGTATAGGGATAGGCAAAGCATTGTGAGAGAAATTATCTACATTTGTAACATTAGAGCTGTAGTAAACTCAAAGATGTTCTACAATACAAGTTTATATAGGAAGAGGGTAATAGAAGTACTATCATGTAAAGTAGGCAATAGTGGCAGAGGGTATAGAAGTGGTACATAGGAGTGACTCATTCTGGCCGAGTTAGCCATATATCTTTGTAATTTGTTGCCTTGAAATTAATAATATTTGAATTACCAAAATAAAGATTATGCAATTTTTACTAAAAAAACTTCTACGCTTATTATTCATTTTGAGGAATGATAAAGAGTAATTTAGTCAAATAAGGTTTTTTATTAATGCTATTAAACAAATTTTTAATGAATATGGTAAAACCTTAAAGTAGGAGGTTGTATAATAAATTAGAGAAGAGACAGAAATAATAATAGCAATTACTATATGGGAAGTGGGAACTCCATCTAACGAGCGATAGTTGTTTGGTTTCTCACCCGATGTCTGGTATCTATATTGGGACCTGACTAAATTAGGATTCAAGCCGAGAAGTTCTACATTGGGGGTAAAGTGCTCTCTAACAAAGACGACTCCATACCCATAGATTCGAACCTGAAACCTTTGGCTAAAAATATTTGACTCAAAAGATTTTAAACTCTTTTTAAGCAAATCAATCGAAGATGAAGGGGTAAATCGTAGTCGAAGATAAACTCTAGGATGACAATAATGGAGAGGGGATAATGACAGAGAGATGATAATGGTAGAGAGACGATAATAGTAGAGAGAGATGATAATTGTTCTGTCTCAAAAATCAACTGTCTGCATACAAGACTTAAATCTCCCTTATATACCAAATCTAATGCAGATACGATAGTGCCTCTACTTCCACCTCAGGGTCGTACCCTTCTGTCAACTTGCAGGTTTTCGGCCATTTGTCATACTTATTATAGGTCGTGGTCGATCAAATTCGGACCCATACAATTAGTCCCTCCGCCCGTCGAGGTCGCAACAGGATACGTCCTCGCTGAGCAGACTTGATGCCTCCCTTATGAGGAATTTGACTCGCCGAGATATTATGAAGTGACTAGTGAGATGTGGTAGTCATGTTTTGGCGGGATATCTAAGATTACATGCCAACCTGGGTGACGTCAGCTTTTGCATGTATCATCATTATGCATATTTTCGAGGCAAAGACTGACGGTTTGGCGCTTGATTTCCTGTGCTGATTTGAAATATGCCACCTCGATTCAGGCGCTACCCAACTCTATAAATAGGTGAAGGGTTCGATTCCTTTGAAAAAATTTTGGCCATTCTCGATAATTTTCCGGTCTCCTTCTTCTGCATTCATATTTCTCCGTCTCCATTCTTGGCCGGAAGTTCTCTTCTCTTTCACGCCATTTGTGTAGCTTACTTCCTTTAAACAAAATCATGCCGAGATCTCGTCGCACTAATGAGGAGTTTTGTGAGGCCGCTCCATCGAATGCATCACCTCTTTCCGACAGCGGGGAGGTGGAGATAGAAGAGGGTGACAGCCCTCTCACAGTGGAGGCGTTACTACCGAGGCATCCCCTGTCTCGGAGTGATTTCCTCAAGGACCCGCCCCCTACTCCGAACCCTGTGCTTTCTAAGATGAATCAGACTTACCTTGATGCCCTCCACATAAAATATAGTATTCATGTCCACGTAGAGATTACTTTTGTGGAGGGAGATTACGTTGACGTTCACAAGCCTGGGTACTGTGCCTTCTATGAATATCCTTTCATGATCAGCTACACCTTTCTCCTCTTCCCTCTGGCGGATGAATTCTGCAAGTTTTATCATGTTTGACCGGCTCAGCTTACGTCGTAACACTCAAGGTGCTTCTTCTACTGGCTAAGTACGCAGAATTGGCAGAGTGCGACGTCTCCGTTCATCATCTCTTGCACTTATTTTCACCTGGTTTCCTTAGGGGAACCATGGTGCACCTGAGACTTCATGGTGCAAAAGGGCTGGTGGTCGGGATGGATGAACGGTTGAGCCATAAGTTTTGGCATAAGTACTTTTTCATCAAGACCGAGCACGTCGTCTCTAACCGCCCGGGTTTCAAGAACGGTGGAATAAAACTTGTTAGTATCGCAGTTTATTAGATCCCCCCATCTTTCGTAATTATTGCAACTTTTGGTCACTTGTTATGTTACGGCTATGGATCACCCGCCCCAGCCCATTACAGGTCTCACGAACTAGGTGGCTGGCCTGCTGCCCTATGCGGAGGAGACTCAGACTTGGTCTGCCTTCGTACAACCTTATGGCCCTAGAATTTCCTCAGGTAAATTTCTGCCTTAGTACCTCATCGGTCGTGTGACCCTGCTTAACTGTATGATTCTCTGTGATGACAGTCGGGGAGCTTCTAGGTGGAGGGTGCCAGTCCCTGCTTTTAGGCAATCCGCTGCTACTACGGACACTTGATACATTTTGTGCGAGTCTGTCCAGGAAGGTCGTCCTCTAATTCTTCAACAGGGGGATGCGTCTCGAACTGCGGCTATGAGAGAAATGGCTTTGTTGGCATCGGCCCCACATCCTGTTGACGAATCTTCTATTGGTGACGAGCCGTTAGAGAGGAAAAAGAGAAGGTTAGAACTGGGAAAGGGTGTGGCCACTGAAGCTAATGGAAGTGGAGCATCTCAGACGGTCGTCGGTATGGCCTTACAGGTAGGTTCCTTTTTCTTTTCTTTGGGTCGTGGGGTTTGTGTGGCAATGGCGTATTTTTTCTAAATCTGCTTTTCTTTTCTCAGAACCTCGTCCTGGAGGTAGAGAGAGATTGTCGTGAACGAAGAAGGACGGGCCTCTACAAGAAGATGTCAAAGAAATATCATCAGTATCGTGCTAAGCATCAGGCGATGTCTGATATCTATTATTGGGATCCCGAGTTCCAAGTGTTCCGCGAGGGACTTAAGCAGCGGGAGGACCAATTGGATCGTAGGGTGGAGGAGCTGAAGGAGAGAAACGAGGAGCTTGTGAGGGCTATCGCCGTAACAGCGAACTGGAGGCCCTTCTTAAGGCGAAGGGGGATGAGCTTGAGCTGAGTCAGGGGGTAACGACGGAGAATGCCACTTATAGCTGAAGATAGCCGGCTTGAATGCTGAGCTAACTACTAAGGCAGTAGAGCTCGACGAACTTAAGGGCGAGTTGAATGCCAATGTCAACAAGTTGGCCGCTGCTATTTCTGAGATGTTTTCTTTGGAGGATGCCCTCCGTATATCTAGGTCGGAACTCGCGGGGGAAGGGAAGCCTCCGGTCATCGAATCACAGAATTTAAAAAGCATTTTGGGGAGTTAAAGGCGGAGTTGGCCACATTGCAAGGGCAAATGGCTTCGCTGAAGGTGAAGGAGACAAATCATTGTTCTCGACCCTTAACGTCTCGTCCTTCGACCGGTCAGGGCTCGCCTCATCGCTTGTATGAGTTGTGGGTCTATGCAGAGTCTCGGCTTGACGTATATAAAGCTTTTCATGCCGAGGGGCGAGTAATAGAGGCGGAGGTTCAGGCAGCGCTTGCTAAAGCACGTGCAGCTCGCGAGTCAAGTGGGTACGACCCTCTCACTCCTGAAGGGGAGGGTGTCACTTCTAATGATGTGAATCGCCTTGACTCGGATTCGTGGTATGAAGATGCATACCCTGCTGGGGAAGATATGCAGTTTTGATTTGTACATTTATTTTTGGCTTAGGAATTTTTAGGCGTGGGTCGTGCTAGAGCCTGTTCGTAGGGACGAATGTAAATGTTTTTTTGTTATAATATAAACTTTACTTTTGTCAATTTGTCTCTTCGTCGTTTCCCCCTTTTCTTTATTTTGTGATGCTTGTGTTTCTATTGGGATGTTGTTTCGACTACTATTGAAATGATATTTCGTTGTGATTTGAACGAGGTCCAACTAATGTTGATGGCCTTGGCCATTAGGATGTTGCTTCGATTGTCGCTGGTCCCATCGTGATTCGAACAAGATCGAACTAATGTAGATGGCCTTGGCCATTAGGATGTTGCTTCGACTGTTGTCGAAGTGGTATCCCGTCGTGGTTCGAACGAGGTCGAACTGATGTCGATGGCCTTGTCCATTAGGATGTTGCTTCGACTTTCGTCGAAGTAGTGTCCCATCGTGGTTCGAACGAGGTCGAACTAATGTCGATGGCCTTGGCTATTAGGATGTTGCTTTGACTGTCGTCGAAGTAGTATCCCATCGTGGTTTGAACAATGTCCAACTAATGTCAATGGCCTTGGCCATTAGGATGTTGCTTCTACTGTCGTTGAAGAAGTATCCTGTCATAGTTCGAACGAGGTCGAAATAATGTCAATGGCCTTGGACATTAGGATGTTGCTTCGACTGTCGTCGAAGAAGTATCCCGTCGTGATTCAAACGAGGTCGAATTAATGTCGATGGCCTTGTCCATTAGGATGTTGCTTCGACTGTTGTCGAAGTGGTATCCTGTCGTGGTTCGAACGAGGTAGAACTAATGTCAATGGCCTTGGCCATTAGGAGATTTGAATTTCATAGAATGGAGATTGAATTCTGTTTATTAGGAGATTTGCATTTCATACAGTGGAGATTGAATTTTGTTCATACAATGGCAATTGGATTATGTGTGTAGTCCATACATCACTTCGACCCAGAGATCGTATCAGCGGCTTGAGGTGATGAACGACATTCTGATCCACATGGCATCCCCTTCGCCGCCTCATTAAAAACCTCCCCGAGAAAACCAAATTGGGACAAAACCCGAGTGAGGGAAAACGAGTACGACTTAGATGATGCCTTTCAAAAGTAGAAGTACTTGAGATGAGCGACATTCTAGTTATTTTGGAGAAGTTTTCCCTCCATTGTTTCCAGTTGGAACGCACCTTTATTTGCTACTGCTGTGATTTTATACGGTCCATCCCAGTTTATTCCTAATTTTCCCTCATTTGGATCTTTTGATGCCAGTGTTTTGGCCTTGAGGACATAGTCGCCGACTTTGAGTGACCTTACCTTGGCTTTTTTGTTGTAGTATCTTTCTACTTATTGCTTCTGCGCTACCATTCTCACGTGGGCCATGTCTCTTTGTTCTTCAACTTCATCTAGGTCTTGTACCTACTTTCGTCATTATCCGCTCTGCTTATAATGGAGTATCTCAGGCTGGGTTCCTCGACCTCAACAAGTATGACTGCGTCGGTCCCGTAGACCAGTGAGTATGGCATTTCTCCCGTGCTGGATTTTGGCGTAGTGCGGTATGCCCATAATACTTCAGGTAGAAGTTTAGGCCATAGCCCTTTAACTTTCTCGAGCTTCTTTTTCAATATGTTCAGTATCACTTTGTTGGAGGACTCGGCTTGGCCGTTGGTGGCGAGATGATATGGCGTGGAGAGTATTCGCTTGATGTGCCATTTTTCGAGTAACTCAGTCGTTCTCTTTCCAATGAACTGGGGTCCATTGTCGTAGCTGATTTCTTCAGGGATGCCAAAACGACATATAATATTTTTCCATATAAAGGCGATGAACTCCTATTCGCGTACCTGAGCATACGCACCTGCTTCCACCCATTTAGAGAAATAGTCAGTTAAAACCAAAAGAAAACATACCTTTCCTCGCCCTGCTGGCAGGGGGCCGACCATGTCCATCCCCTACTTTATGAAAGGCTATGGCGAGGTGACGGAATGGAGGAATTTTCCTGTTTGATGTATCATAGGGGCGTACTTTTGGCATTGATCGCATCTTCGGACATAGTCTGCGGCTTCTTTTTTCATCGTAGGCCAGTAATAGCCAGCGCGAATAAGGCATCGAATGAGGGCGCGATTCCCTGTATGGGCACCGCAGTGACCTCATGTACTTCCTCTAGTACTTGCCTTGTTTGGTGCGGTCCAAGACATTTGGCTAGGGGGATACCAAATGTTCTCTTGTAGGGGTCATGATTTAATATGCTATATCGAGCTGCCTGCACCTGGAGTTTCTTGGCTTCTTTTTTGTCTTGTGGGAGCGTTCCATCCTGAAAATAGTCTACGAGGCAGTTACGCCAGTCCCAAGTTAGGTTCATAGAAAGTACCTCGACGTGGTATATGGCCGAGTGAAGGAGGGTGACCACGTTTTCCTTGTTAATATTCTTGGTGGCCGCAGCTAATTTGGCGAGGCCATCTGCTTCAATGTTCTGTGCCTTAGGAATCTGATTGAGGTGGCATTCGTCGAACTCCGACAGTAGTTTGTGGATTTTCGACTGGTACCTTTGTAGTCTTTGCTCTTTGATTTGGAAAGTCCCGATGACTTGATTTACAATAAGTTGAGAGTCGCAGTGGAGGATGAGGAGTCGGGCGCCGTATTTGAGGGCTAACTTCAAACCTACAATCACAGCCTCATACTCGGCCTCGTTGTTAGTCATCTTGAGGCATCGTATGGACTGGCAAATTACTTCGCCCGTAGGGACTTCGAGGACGAATCCTAGTACCGATCCCGAGGTATTCGAAGTGCCATCGGTGTAGAGGGTCTAGAGGTTGGTATATGCGGAAGCGCAAAACGCTTCTTGTTCTGCCTCCGTCAATATTTTTGCGCTGAAGTCAGCGACGAAATCGGCGAGCACCTGCGATTTAATGGCAGTTCGTGGTAGATATGTTATGTCGTGCTCGCTTAGTTCTATGGCCCATTTGGCGAGCCTTCCTGAGAGCTCGGGTTTATGCAGGAAAGCTCTTAGGGCGAAGGTTGTTATTACCTTTATGGGGTGACATTGAAAATATGGTCTAAGCTTGCGTGAAGCTACGACTAGTGCCAGAGCTAGTTTTTCAAGGTGAAGGTACCTTGTCTCGGCATCTATTAAGGTTTTGCTGGTATAGAAAATAGGAGACTGCGTACTTTTATTTTTGCGGACCAAGACTGCACTAATAGCAACTTCGGATACTACCAAATATACGAGCAGAGACTCACCCGGATCAGCTTTGACGAGTAGTGGCGGTGAGGATAGGTATGCTTTTAATTTTTTTAGGGCATCGATGCATTCCTCGTTCCATTGCAGCCTGTGGTCTTTCCTTAATACATTGAAGAATTTATGGCATATGTCCGAGGATCGTGAAATGAACCTCGACAAGGCAGTTATTCACCCAGTTAGCTTCTGTACATGTTTTTTGCTGATCAATACCTTAGGTATTGTGTCGATAGCTTTGATTTGATCTGGGTTGACTTCGATCCTATTGTGATACGAGAAAACCTAGAAATTTTCCCGAGGCCACACCAAAGGCGCACTTCTCCGGATTCAACTTCATCCCGTACTGCCTCAATATCCCGAAGGCCTCTTTCAAATGGCTAATGTGGTCTTCCTTCTTTGTCGACTTTACCATCATATCATCGATATAGACCTCCATAGTCTTGCCGAGCTGTTCCTTGAATATTTTGGTGACCAACCTCTGGTAAGTGGCCCCTGCGTTCTTGAGTCTGAACGACATTACTTTATAGTAATAAGTTCCTTGGTGAGTGATGAAAGTCGTCTTTTCCTGATCCTCTTCGGCCATTAGAATCTGGATGTAACTGGAGTAAGCATCCAAAAAACTCAGCAATTTGTGCCCCGCTGTCGCATCAATCAGCTGGTCGATATGGGGTAACGGGAAAGAGTCTTTTGGACATGCTTTGTTTAGAACGGTGAAGTCCACACACATTTGCCATTGCCCGTTCTTCTTTTTGACCATGACCACATTGGCGACCCATTGGGGGTATTTTGATTCTCTGATGGAACCGTTGGCGAGTAATTTATCCACTTATTTGCTGACCGCTTCATTGATTGTAGCATTGAATTTTCTACTCATATGTCGTACCGGCAGATAGAGTAGGTCGACGTTCAGCCTATGAGTGGCGATGTCCTTTGGGATCCCTGGCATATCTAAATGGAAAAAGGTAAATAAATCGGCATTGTTAGTTAAGAATTCATGATACTTACCTGGCTTTGAGAGGTTGTGCCCGACGTAAGGCTTTTTGTGTTGTCGGCATCATCTAATTGGACTGGGTCGAGGTCCTCTATAGTTTCCTTGCCGGCTTTTATGATGTCTGGGTCTCTGATGGCCTCTATCGGTGGGTCGGGTTTAGTTTTTGACATGGCTAATTGCTATGCCTCCGCACTTGCACCTTTTAGTTGTTTGGTGTGTGTGCAATCTTTGGCGATCCGATAAAATTCCTGGGTGGTGCGCGGCTCACCTCGGATGTTGAATATTCCCCACGGGGTAGGAAATTTGATCACTTGATAGAAGCTTGAGGGGACTGCTCACATGGCGTGTATCCATGGGCGTCCTATGATGGCGTTATAGGCTGTTTCCTGGTTCACAACATGGAATGTTATTTCCAGCGTGACTTCCCCTGCTAGGACTGGCAGCGCTATTTTCCCAGATGTCCGCTCTACTGCATTGTTAAAACCAGTTAGTGCTATGCAATGTGGTATTATTTTATCCTCGAGCCTCATTTGCATGCGAACTCTCGGGTGAATAATACATGCGCCGCTTCCGTCTTCTACCATGATTCTTTTTACATCTGTATCAGCGATGCGTACAGTTAAAACCAAAGCATCATAATGAGTGACGGCATCTGACTTATTGAAGATGATACTGCCTTCGAAGTCATCATGCCGTTCATGGGCGACCGTCCGTTTGAGTTTGTGCGCGGTGGTGAACTTCACATGGTTGATTACCGAGCCTTTTCCATCGCCAATGATCATCTGTATGGTACGTGCTGGGCTGCTGGCGATGGTAGCTTTGGAGGTCCTTGAGATGAGTCACGCCCTCTGGCGCAGTTGGCCCTTCATTTATCGCTGAGCAGTTCTTTCAGGTACCCCTGGTTCAACATCCTGACCACCTCTTGTCGTAGACATATGCAATCTTCGATCTTGTGTCCTCTTTCCTGATGGAATTTGCAGAGGACGTTTGACCTTCTCGCGCTTGGGTCCGATTTCATTTTTTGTAGCCATTGCACCTTTGTGCCTAGCTTCTCCAGTGAGTACACTATCTCGAAAGGGGAAACACAAAATTTATGAGTAGATAATAGTGGAGGCGTACCTTTTTCGTTTCAAAGGGGTTCGGTGTGTCGTTGCATGGCATCAGTATGCCTTGGAGAGGGCAGGTTAGATATTCTGACATATGGCTGATGCCTTTCTCGATTGAAATGCAGGGGTTGATCCCTTCGCCCATCATTACGTCGATCTCTCCTTGCATCGGTCTGAAATTACGTTAGTCACTGAGTCGGGCCATTTAGAACGTCTTCATCTGCCCTTACCTCGGCGCAATAGGCGTTGTGAATATCTTCCTACGTGGTGGGAGGGGGGGGGTACTTCATGAGTCTATTGATCAATTTTTTGGTTGCCTTTGATCCATTCCTGTTTAACCCATTTTGGAAGGCCGCTACCGCCATTCCTTCCGACACATTTGGCAGGCTCATCCTTGCTCTGTTGAATCGGGCCAGGAAGTCTCGAAGTCCCTCGCCCGCCGTTTGCCTGATGGAGAAGATGTCATTGACCCTAGCTTCGGCCTTCTTTGCCCCTGCATAAGCGGTGGCGAATTTATCCGACATCTTGATATCGATCGTGCTGGTAGCTGGGAGTACCATGTTAATGCTCCTCCTGTCAAAGTCTCACCGAACTTTTTCAACAACACAGATGGAACTTGTTCTTTTGACAGGTCATTACCCTTCACCGCAGTGACGTAATGAATTAGATGATCCTATGGATCCGTGGTCCAATCGTATATTCTCAAGTATGGCGGAATTTTAAAGGTTTTTGAGATGGGCTAAGGAGCAGCTCCATCGTTGTATGGTTGTTCGACGAACCGACCCAAATCGCCTTTTGGTAGTAGTTTAGGGGTGCTAGGTATTGTGTCAACTCTTTCCTGGTGCTCCTTCATTTGATCATGGAGTGCTTTGTTATAGTTTTTCATCTCTTCCATTTTCTTTAGGATGGTCATGAACGCATCGTCACTTGCATCGATGACAGTGCGGGTGTTGCCTGTTCGCGTAGCATCTGGCTCGCCGATGGCAGCTGCGATTTCTGTCGTTGGTAAGTTTTCGACATTTCCTTGAGGGAGTTTTTCGAGCATGCTTCTCAGAGCGCTTGTCAACCACTCCTCTAGCACCTTTTTGATTGCTGGTGGTATTTCTCTCGTCGTGGATGTGGAGGCTCCCCTTTTGCGCAAGACCGCCAGATATTCGTGTGGAGAGGGTGAGATCTCCCCCTCTGGTGTATCCCTTGGTGTTGTATTCTCGGTGTCTTCTCTACCGACTTCGTTAAGGGAGCTCAGGAGGTTGTTTGAGACATCTGCTATCACCTTCAGCCTTGCTTCTTTCTCCGCCATTGTTGGTTTTTATGGGATTTGAAGAATGGAAATCGTTACTTTCGAGAACCTAGATGAGAACTATGATTTCGGCTATGGAATTCCCCACAGACGGCGCCAAATTGTTTGACTCAAAAGATTTTTAACTCTTTTTATGCAAATCAATAGAAGATGAAGGGGTAAATCGTAGTCGAAGATAATAAACTCTAGGATGACAATAATGGGGAGGGGATAATGACAAAGAGATGATAATGGTAGAGAGAGATGATAATAGTAGAGAGAGATTATAATTGTTCTGTCTCAAAAATCAAGTGTTTGCGTACAAGATTTAAGTCTCCCTCATATACCGAATCTAATGTCGAGACGATAGTGCCTCTACTTCCACCTCAGGATCGTACCCCTCTATCGACTCGCAAATTTTCGATCATTTGTCATACTCATTATAGGCCGTGATCGATCAAATTCGGACCCATACAAAGAATAAAGAAGTAATCGCTATTTTACCACAATCCTTGTTCGTCAGCCAGCGACATTAGCGTCGCCTATTTATGTTGTTAAGTGAATATCGTCTTCTATTTTATACTATAGGTGTTAACCGGGTGGGACGGGCCAGTCCAGGCCTGTGTAATTTGAACCCGTACGGGTTGTGGTCCGGCCCGGTTCCGGGTTAGTTCTTAACGGGTTTAATGGGTTCGGGTTCATCCGGGTAAAAATTGAACCGTAAGGGTTACGGGTTGAGGGGGCCGGGCCGGATTTAGTATATTTTTAATTTTTTTTGGAATTTTGTATAACTATTGTAAGTTATATTAATACTTTGTATTAATTTAAAGAATACAAGGTACATGAGAAAAAATTGCACTTATTACAAGTGCTACTTTTATTTCATAATTCAAATTTCAAACTTATAAATTGAAATGTTTACATTGTTAACAAGTAAATTCAAAGGTTTTGCATTGCCCTACTAAGTTCCTCATAATCAATATGAATCGATTGACCTTCGTCTGGATTGTTAAATTCGGATGGGTTACCATGTGTTAATATATCTCCAAGTTCCTCTTCTTCTGGGCTATCAACATCATCACATCCTTGATTTCTTCTTTCCGATCTAATCCAATCTCTGAAACATACTAAAACTTCCAAAGCATTGCTTCTCAATGAGTGACGGCTGTCTCCAAGTTGTTGTCTTGCTTGGCTAAATGCACTCTCCGATGCAACAGTTGAAATTGGCACATTCAGCACGTCCCGAGCCAATGCGAAAAGAACAGGAAATTGCTTTCCATTCTCATGCCACCATCCCAAAGGAGAAAAATTCTTTGTGCGAGGCTCTTTTTGCTTCTGCAAGTAGAATTGAAGTTCATCAATGTTCCTGCAACTTGTTTGAGTATTAGAAAATGTAGAAAAAATATTAAAACTATCATCAAAGCCTTCTTCGTCATTCACAATAGCAGAAGTGCTACATTGCATAGTAGGATTAACATTGCCTACGGTACGAGCTGCATTATCAATTACATTTGCATAATAATTATATAACTGCTGTAAATAATTATTTAGGTTGTTCATAGAAACATATAAATTTGGAGTTTCAGTTTCTCCAATCTTCGTATAAGTATATAAAGCATTCATTAATTGGTGACAATCAGACATCTTAATAGAAAGATTTAAAACAACACCAATTAAGTAAATCGGAGGAATTGGAAAGAAATATTTTTTGAATTTTGCTTGTATTTTTTCCACAACATGCTTATACTTTTCTTTCTTCTTAAATTCAAAGAGTAGAAAAAAAATTTTCGCTATATGTACTAAAGTCATAGTAATAGTAGGGTAATAAGCTCCAGAAAACTCAACAGTAGCTATATAAAATTTATGTAAAAATTTAACAACATCATTAATGACCTCCCAAGTAGCAGTTGTTAACATATAGCTTGGGTCAGTACAATGCGCATTAGCAACTTCAGTTATTGGGTACCTATATTTTTAGCAAACTTTTAAAAATATATATGTATAGTTCCATCTAGTAATAATTTCGTCTGACATGAATTGGGGTTGAAGGTTATATTGGACACACTTATTCTTAAATTCCTTTATTTTATATTGTCTATTAATTATTCTATAATGCTTATATCGGTTGATGCCGTACCTGCTTTTGTTTTGTTTCTCATAAATAAATTACGAGGAATTTTTACAACCGTACCTTTTAATTACTTTTCACAAATATATATATATATATATATATATATATATATATATATATATATATATATATATATATATATATATATTGAAATTGGGTCCTTTTTCTTTCCTTTGTCCCCTTTGGCCCTTTGGGGTGTCCTTTTTTTGGAAACTTCGCAAGAAACTGAGGAAAATTTTAGTCCATTGTGCAAGATGTTACCTAAGGAGTTTCCTTTTTCTTTTCTTTTTTTGTTTGTTTTTGGACGTGAATCGAGACATTACACATGTAACTTCTAAACCAATTTATTACTACTTCTTTTCCAAATTATAAGAATTTTTTCGCTTATTCCGAATATTTAAATTGGAGATGATACTCATAACACCCCTAAAGATTATGACATTTTTTTTAATGCTGAAGACTGTTTTTGTGAAGTTATTAAAAGGAAAATATTGATAAGGAGAAGGATAGTTCTTACAAATGGAAGGCAAAGATTGGATGAAAGAGAGAGCTTTTGGGTCCACACATATTTTTAATTTTGCAAGGGGAGACGGGGTAGTTATGCATGTGACATTGTGACGTAGCAATTTGGACTTTTAAACTTATATACTATGAGGCAAGAAAATTATGAGGTTATTGAGAGAGATGTGCAATATTAATTAAATTGGTACCAACCAAGGATGTGGTATTATAATAATTAATATACTTTCATTCTTACATAGAGTTTCGGATTTGAAGCTTGAGTAAAAAGTGATTTATATATTCCCAATATATATGGCTTTCTGGTGCAAATTTAAATTTAGTTGAACCTCAATACAAATATCGGATACCAATAGAAAATTAAAAACAATTAAATTAATAATGCAAGGTAAGATTACGTACAATAAAATTTTGTAGTCCGACTATTCTTCGTGTCTCGTTCATAACGAGAGCTTAATACATTGGACTGATTTTATTTTTTTATTTTTTTTTAAATAGGGGTAAGTAGTACGAACTTGTATCCAATTATTTTATTTTAAAGAGTGAGATGAGAAGAGGAAAATATTATGTGTATGTACTTGGGAGGAAAAAAAATATCTTATGGAAGCTTCTAATGTCTCCACCTAACACATGTCATAATTAAAAAAGAAAGGAAAAAAGAGGATGGTAGATAGGTTTAGAAAGTGATTTCTTTTCGTTGCGCGAAGAGACATTTTAATTTTATATTTTTGGCTTTCTTTTGGGATTCCTTTTCCTTTTCTAGAGGAATATGAATATTAATATGATATATATTGCTTGATTGGATTTGTCACACTCACACATGCCTTAGATTGCACTTTGAGGGGATCTTGTCCCTATTTTCTTGCTTTGAAACATTTCGAAAAATTATTAATAGACATATCACAGTAACTAATTAGCTTTAATCATATTCAATAATGTTGCATATATTAGAATCAGACTCATCTCTTTAGTTTGTTTAAAATTGTATATTCATGTTATGTTGTCTCTTCTTCTACATGGCTTGAGAATATGGATTATAGTCTTTTTACACGAGTTTAGACAATTTTCATTAATTAACTTAATATTTAGTTGGGCTAGTAGTTCATAATTTCCATTAACGTATTACCAACGAATATGTTTCGTGCCCATGGAAGTCTCAAGTGAAACCTAAAACATTTTGCTTCTTCCAACTATCAGTACAAAAGTTCTACGTAAGAAAAATACAGAGCATTGAACAATTTTAAACAATTAATATGCAGTGAACTTGAACTTTATTCTGATAAATTTTACGTCTTGTTATATTCAGGAAATAGAAAACATTGTCATTTTTATTTTAAACCTCGTGCTGAAAATTAAGTCCTGAATTAAGCTATCAAACAAATATTTAAATAACATGCTTTTTTTCGGTCAAACTTTTGACTTCAAGATTAAACACTGAAAAAGAAAAATTTTCCTTGATAACATTTCAGATAATTAAGAAAAAGATGAATCAGAATTGGTCCACACGTGGGATTTTTTTTTTCATGTTTTTCTTTCTACAGTGGAGATAGTCGCACGTAAAGACAGATATATTATCAAAGGGCTCTATATTTGCTTCCTTATTCTTGCTTACTAGAAATGAATCTTCACGCTTATGTCATGTCAAGGTACGAAAAAAATAATAAAATTCAACTCAATTTATCGTAATCAATTAGTTAATATATTGGCTAAACATATTCTGAAACATCCGAAAAGTTATTGGCACGTTCCATTTTTTTATAAATAGAGGTATTTTGTGAAATTAATCAAAGTACGAGTAAATTAATCCATACAACACGAATACGAAATTTAAATAAAAATAGTAACGATGATTTTTCCTTTTGTGGGTCTCGTTACGTTTGTGTGGAATATTTAATTTTGAAAAGCGGCCGCTTGATATTTGATACACTCTAAATTAGTGGAAAAAGAGAGATTGTGATATGTGAATGAATCGTTAACCAAATTTGATAATCATACTAAATTTGAATCCTTATCTTTAGAACACTCATCACAATCTCAACCATCCTTGTCTACCTTGTATTTTCATCTTCTAACTTCTGACCCTTCTAATTTTGAAGATTTCTCTAAAAAGGATATTTTCATGTCATAATTCTTTTGAAAAATTCTTAACTAGTTATTTCCTTAGATAACTTGACATTGTTTACAGGTTTAATTTGACTCTGCCGTGAATTTTCGGAGTACTCTTTTGTTGATTTCCTGAATCTGAGCTCTACGTACAGAGCTTGAGCTCAGCTATGGAGGAAGTCTGTGAAGAAGAAAGTATGTAGAAGAAGGAGAAAGTCGGTTGTATTCTTTCAGTGTATAAAAATATGTACAATTGTCCTATATGTATATACAAGTAACAGCTCATCTCTTAATTAAGCCAGCTGGCATAACTAACTAATAGTTCTACTAACTACACCTAACTGAGGTTACTTCACTAACCTAACTATGGTTACATTCAAGCTAACTATGCTACTGACTCCAATACTCCCCCTCAAGCTGGAGGGTGCAAAATATTAAGAACTCCCAGCTTGCTCAACAGATACACATGTTGTCCTTTTCCAAGTCCCTTAGTAAGCAAATCAGCATGTTGTTCTTTAGTTCTAATGTAGTGAGTCTGCACCTTTCCTTCCTTAATCTTGTCCCTTATAAAGTGGCAATTAATTTCAATGTGTTTGGTCCGCTCGTGGAAAATAGGATTTGCTACAATTTGCAAAGCAGCCTTACTATCACAATAGATATCAACTGGTTGCTTGATGTTTACCTTTAACTCTGCAAACAATCCCAAAAGCCATGTCACTTCTGAAGTTGCTGCAACTAAACTCCTATACTCTGCTTCTGCAGAGCTCTTTGACACAGTTTGTTGTTTTTTTGATTTCCAAGATATCAGGGAACCACTAAACTTCACTAAGAAGCCAGTCACTGACCTTCTTGTATTTGGGCAAGCTGCCCAATCTGCATCACAGAAACACATCAGCTGATCTGCACTTTCACTACTCATTAATATCCCCATTCCTGGTTCTTGCTTCACATATTTCACTATCCTCATGGCTGTTTCCCAATGAGACAATTTTGGTGATTGCATGAATTGGCTGAGTGTCTGGACTCCAAAACTTATATCTGGCCTAGTAATTGTCAAATACAATAATTTCCTATCAATCTTTGATAGGCTAAAACATCTGCTAATGGCTCATCTCCCTTTGATCCTGTGTGTTCATCATACTCCACAGAAGTAAACTTCTGGTTGATGTCAAGAGGAGTTGAAATTGGTTTTGCTTCTCCCAGTCCCAAATCTGAAATCAATTGTAAGGCATACTTTCTCTGATTCAATAATATTCCTTTGTTGGACCTCAACACTTCTATTCCCAGGAAATATTTCAGCTCTCCAAGGTCTTTTACCTTGAATCTTTGGTGTAGCACTTGTTTTGTTTCTTGAATCAGTTGCTCACTACTTCCTGTAATCAGCAAATCATCCACATACACCAACACCACAACTATATCATCTTCTCTGATCTTGGTGAACATTGAATAGTCATATAGACTTTGACAGTATCCTGCATCAATCAGTGCTTCAGATAATTTGATATTCCATTGCCTTGAGGCCTGTTTCAAGCCATATAAAGATTTTACCAACTTGCACACTTTTGTCTCCCCTTGTTTCTTGAAACCCTGGGGTAACTCCATGTACACTTCTTCATATAAATCTCCCTGCAAGAAAGCATTGTATACATCCATTTGAGACAAATTCCATCCTTTTGAAGCTGCCAGTGCAATGACTTATCTAACGGTCACCATCTTTGTAACTGGTGAAAAAGTCTCATGATAATCCAATCCTTCCTTTTGACTATAGCCTTTAGCAACTAACCTTGCCTTAAATCTCTCAACCTCGCCATTTGACTTGTATTTTATCTTGTATACCCACTTGGAACCAATAGCATTCTTTCCATTTGGTAAATCAACTATCTCTCACGTATTGTTTTCTTCTAATGCTTTGATTTCCTGCTTCATAGCTTCTATCCATCTGTCATCCTTTGAAGCTTCTTGGAAATTTTGTGGCTCTGTGTCTAGTGAGAATTTTGTTAGAAAACTTCTATATTGTGCTGACAGGTTATCATAAGATACATAGTTTGACAGTGGATATATTGTAGTGTGTGCATTCTTCTTTGTCACATAGTCCTGATGCCACAAAGGTGGTTTTGAGGTTCTTCCAGATCTTCTCAAGTCATTTTCACAATCTATTGTACTGTCTGCAACTTGTACTTCTTGTGATATGCAATCAACATCCTCAGGTATCTCATGAATGACATTGTCATGGTTTGATGCATCAGCCACAATAACATCCTGAATTTTAATGCCTGCATCATCAGCTTCATCATCAACCACAACAGCATCCTGAATGTTAGTGCCTGCATCATCAGCTTCATCATGGGTAGCATCTGTTTCATCATCAAGCACAGTGTCCTGGTGAGCTGCATGAGCTAGTGAGTGTCTCCCCCTGTCAGGAGCTACACCAGGACCAAGAGGTAAGTGAAGAGGTGTTGTATCAGTGGTAAAAGGAGCTGGTGCAGGCTCTGACTGTGAAAAAGGAAAGAAAGTGTTCCTTAAACACCACATCCCTGCTCACAAAAAAATGTTTAGTAGTGAGATCAAGAAGTTTATAGCCCTTCTGAGAAGAAGAATACCCTAGAAAAACAGTTGCCCTGGCTCTTGCCCAAACTTATCTTGTTTCACAAGATTGGTTGCATAACAGAGGCAACCAAAAACCCTTAGATGATCAACGGATGGTGGCTTTCTATATAATAGTTCATATGGTGTCTTCCCTTGTAAAACTGCACTGGGCATTCTGTTGATCAGGTAAACAGCTCCTTCTACACACTCACCCCAATATCTAGCTGGTATACAAGCCTGAAATTTCAATGCTCTAGCTGTGTCCAAAATATGCCTATGTTTCCTTTCCACGATGCCATTTTATTGTGGAGTATATACACAACTACTTTGATGTAATATCCCATATGAGTCAAGCAGTGCATTACAATGTTTATTAAAGAATTCTGTCCCATATTCTGTTCTAATTATCTTTAGGACTGCAGCAAACTAAGTTTTAACAAAAGAAAGAAAATGCTTCAACACAATAATCACATCACTTTTCAGCTGCAACAGATATATCCATGTAAACCTTGTATTGTCATCAACAATAGTAATAAAGAAATGCTTCCTGTCATGAGTAGGGGTTCTATAGGGACCCCATACATCCATATGCACTAGTTCCAATGGTTTCTCACTTCTAGAGTTGCTAATAGGAAACACAAGTCTACTTTGCTTTGCTAATGGACAAATAGGACAGTCCTTATTTATGGAAACATCTGACATCTTATTTTGTAAATACTGCATATTCTTCATGGTATTGACTGAAGCGTGCCCAAATCTTCTATGCCAAAGATTGCTATCTGCCTCCTTGCTTTGAACAACAATATTTGCTTTTGAAGTTGTTATCTCTTTACCAGTTCTTTGCTGTTTCACAATGTATAGGCCATCTTCTTGTCTACCAATCCCCCTCACCCTGCCATTGTAGAGATCCTGGAATACACAAAAATCAGGAAAGAAATTGACAGAGCAAGAGATAGCCTTGGTTAATTTTGACACAGACAACAAGTTGAACTTGAAATCTGGGACATATAACACTTGATCCACCTGCATCCTGTCTAAAAAATCTGCTATTCCCATATGAGTTATTTTAGTCTTTTCTCCATTAGGCAAATGCACTTGATCCTTGTTAAACAAGTCTAACTTAGTGTGAGTACTAAGCATATTTAAGTCTGCAGTTATAGATGCGAAGCACCAGAATCTATGATCCATTCTCCAGAACATACATCAGCCACTAAGCATGTAGTGATACCTGTCGTGTTTGCTTGTGGATTAGTGGTTTCCTTGTTCAGAATCCCTAGAATCTGCTTGTATTGATCCTCTGTGAAGTAAGAACCAAACTTTGGTGGTTCAGAATTGTTTTCCTCTGGCCTTTTGTCCAATTCAACATTCCTAGTTACACTGTTAGCTGTATACTTCTTCTTTCCCTTGAAGTCACTTGGATAACCATTCAGTTTGTAGCAATTTTCCTTTAAATGACCTTTCATATTGCAATAATCACATTGCATAAAAGGTTTTTTCCTCTGTAAGGTTGTCCTCGACCAACCTGCATAGCTATTGGATCTGCCTTCCCTGTCGGTGCTGGAAATGGATTGGATCTTTGACTTTCATCCTCGATAATCATAGCATATGCCTGATTCAAGGTAGGTTCAACAGTCTTCATAAGAATCTGCCTTCGTGCCTGCTCATATGATTCATTAAGTCCACTAAGGAATTGAAGTAACCTCTGACAACGCAGTTGCTCAATATAATCTCTCGATTTTGGGCAATCACAGCCTGATGGAGGCACTAGGGCATCATACTCTGCCCATAACTCCTTCAGTTTGGTGAAATATGCTGCAACTGAATCAGTTCCTTGTGAAATTGTGGCAATTTCTCTGTGTAACTGAAAGATACGCACACGATTCACCTTATCAAAACGTTCCTGTAGATCTTTCCAAACCAGATGTGCATTCGATGCATAAACAATCCAGCTAAGAAGGTCTGACGACACTGTGTTCATGATCCAAGATAAGACGATTGCATTGCAAGTTTCCCAATCTTCATGCAATTCAGCCTTGAATTGATCCTTTGTGCAAGTGCTAGTCACAAACCCTAATTTTCTCTTAGCTTGAAGAGCAATTCGCATCGTTCTACGCCAAAGACCGTAATTTTTAGATCCTGTAAGTTTCACCGGAATCAAAATCGAGCCAGGAGTGTCTGAAGGATGTACGAAGAGTGGATGAGTGTGATCAATTTTTTCTTCTTTCGCATCTCCCATTGTTGAACAACAAAAAACAGAAAATTGACTTTGAAAGAGGAAAGATTAGATCTGAAATATGTGGAATTGTATAACGAGCGTATGACCCAGTCGTTACCGCTCTAATACCATGTTGATTTCCTGAATCTGAGCTCTACGTATAGAGCTTGAGCTCAGCTATGGAGAAAGTCTGTGAAGAAGAAAGTATGTAGAAGAAGGAGAAAGTCGGTTGTATTCTTTCAGTGTATAAAAATGTGTACAATTGTCCTATATGTATATACAAGTAACAGCTCATCTCTTAATTAAGCCAGCTGGCATAACTAACTAATAGTTCTACTAACTACACCTAACTGATGTTACTTCACTAACCTAACTATGGTTACATTCAAGCTAACTATGCTACTGACTCCAATATCTTTCCAATCAATTAAAATTGTTCTTTAATCTTTTGGTCCGTCCCGGAAATTTTAACATATATTTATGTAAAAATAGCACGGGCTAGTCAGTTTTCGGATTGATAATTGAAAAATAGTCAATATTTGTAAAGTCATAAAAAATAGCCATTATTTTGATGCAACACGGAAAGTTCCAGCATAATATACTAGAGATTTGTGCACCTGTGTATGAATTTTCAGCATATTATGCTGGAACTCCAACACACGGAAAGTTCCAGCATAATATACTGGAGATTGGAGCACCTGAGTATAAACTTCCAGCATATTATACTGGACTAGTATATATCGTGGAACTCTAGTAGTATATTATTCTGAAATTTCAGTATATTATGCTGGAACTCCAGTATATTATGCTGGAACATTTTCCGAATTTTGAACAGTGTTTTCGTTAAGATTTATCTTTACATGAAAAGTAACTAAATTTCGATTACTTTTGAAACTGTGGCTATTTTCCAATTACTACTTGTAAATCTGGCTATTTTTGAATTTTACCCTTTTTTATGCTTTAAAAACCCTCAAATAAGTCAAACTAATTTAAATTATTATTGTTTTAAGATTTTAAACTATTATTCAACACTTTTCTAGAACATCAATTAAAAATTCAAACGTTTTACTCTGAACAATTGTACTTGTAAAGACATACTACCTTGTTTTTAGGAGAAAGGGAGTAAATCAACGAACATCTTTTCCTTTTTCCTCGATGCATTGGGTATTCAAAATTTACTGGGTTCTTAATTCACACTCGTGCATGTATGGCCCACTAAAAAGGAAAATATTTACTATCAAGGAAAATTTCATTTTCAAAATTCGAATTCAATTATTTTTAATTAACGGTGAAAGTATAGAATGAGATATACAATAATGATGAAATCGATACGATCATTAAATTATAAGTTCATAACCCTAAGTAGTCCATTTTCATTTCGGGCAGAGCAGATCTACTAATCGATCCTACCATACATATTGGTGTTAATTAACAAATTTCATTTTGTACATGTAATAAATACTGACTACTACAAAGAAAATTGAAATGATATAAGGAGAAAGATAGAAGTAGAAATTTAAATCTTGGCGTGGAGGAATGGTTGGTTAGGTCATGGCTAGGACAATAATTGTTAGGTTGGTGGAAGAATGGTACTCTATCTGTTCCAGTTTATTTGAACCTATTTTCTTTTTGGTCCGTTCCAAAAAAAATGAACCTTTTCTAAATTTGGTAACAAGTTAGCTTAAAGTTACAACTCTACCCTTAATGAGAAGTTTTTATAATCACACAAATACTCTTGGCCCTATCTGAACTTGTTTAGGACCACAAATTCCAAAAGTCTTCATTTTTTTTCTTAAATTTCGTGCATAGTCAAACAGATTCACGTAAATTGAAACGAAGCTACTGATATATAATTGTTTCTTAGTTTCTTCACGCAATTTATATTAGTTTTTGAGACACTCTTTTTTTCTCATTATTATTATGAATGGAAGAGATAGGTTACCCACTTTTTCCTTCTCTTCTTTTCTTCACATTCTCTCACTGCTTATCCATTGCTCCTACCCTTTATCCCACATTTTTTTTTATTTTTAATTTAGTGTTCAGTATTCGTATTAGAACCTAATTAAATTTAGATTTGCATCGTCCCGTATTGAGATAAACCATTTCCTAACAAAAACAACTCTATACGTAAGGCTCGAAATCAAGACCTTTAGTAAGAATAAAGGAACAATAAAGGAACACTTGTCACTCTGCCACAATCTTTATTGGTACGGTTTACCCCACATTCATACAGATCTTAAATACTCTCAATCCTACAACTGACAATAAATCTTTTTTTCTCTCTCTAAAAAGACAAAAGCTTAATAAGTCTATATTTAGAAAAAGAAAAAGTGATGAGCAGAAAATATTATAAATGAGTCTTTCAAAATTCTCTATGTCAAATGAATAAACAACCGTACATAATTTATAAAACAGGTTTCGTCGGCATGGGGAACCATATACAAGGACAAAGAAAACCCTAATATAAACGAATTAGGCAAATCACGAAATAAATCAGATCTCTTAAAATGAAAAAAATAAACGCAACGTTCAACGATATTTTATATATCTTAATGTATAAAAATTTATTTTTTAAATCATTAATCTCACTTTTTATGAATAATTTTATAATATCTACTTAAAAATAGTTAAAATAAAAAAGAACATGTTATAGTAACCAAAAAGTGTTGGCTAAAAGAGTAATTAAAGAAGTACAACAATAATCAGCAAATTCCTCCAAAATGATACTACTAGCATAAATGTCGTAAGGTACACTGCTATACTGCTTTCAATTTAATATAATAATACTTTCAATTTTACAAATAAGAGGAAATTCGAAAGAACTTAAACTAATAGTAGCTCTTTCTCAATTCTCTTTTCCTTTTTTACCAAAATGCACAAGCGGCCAAAAAGTAATTCACTTAGTCTCGAAAGTTCTATAGTCCAAAACACCATTAGTCTTTAACCCTAAAAAATCATAACTTGCAATATTACCCATATTATTTTTACTGCAATTGCAATCTTTACTATTTTGTATGCCCAAACTGCATGCAAAACACCTTGGACTTTGTTTCAAATCTTGGTCATTTTGGTAATTTTGCTGATAAGGAGGGCTAATTCTGAGCTCAAGATTTAAGTCAGGACACTGTAATTCTTGAAATTGGCTGCTGTTGCTGCTAATTTCATCTTCCTGGCTAAGTCCAGATAATTCACCTTTAACATTAATCATCTTTTGATCTTCTTCATCTTTAATATTTCGAGCGGTAAAAGAAATTGTTGTGACTTTTGGAGTTGTGTTAGGCTCGTTAACGGGCCTGTGTGTAGTAGGATCAATACCACGACTCAATAGTTTCCTTCTTATGTGTGTATTCCAGTAATTTTTTATTTCATTATCTGTTCTTCCTGGTAATCTTCCAGCTATAAGTGACCACCTGAAAATTAAGAAGAAAATAATTAATAAATGCCAAGTTACTTCACATTGAACTTTAGTGATGAAAGTTGAACAAAATGACAAAAAGCAGCTCCTCATATTTAGGGGTTGGTCTAAAATAACCTTAAATATTCGTTTGAGCACTTTTAGTCCTTTCCATTATATTAAAACACAACCCGACAATTATTATTCACGGAATTAATTCGGAAGAAATGCGAGTACGCTTTAAACTTAAAAAATTATAAAGAATTAACTTAAATAGTCGTCAATCCAATCACTTAAAGACATATTTCTCCTCATTCATTTCTTCCAATTATATATATAATCTATTTTTTCTGACCACTTTGGATTTTGCTTATGACACCATCTAAAGATAGTTTCTTCAGTTTAAACAGCTCACTTGCTTTTGACAAGCCAATTTCATAAATATAGTTATCGTCTTGTGTTTTAAATCCAACAAAAACAAAAGAATGTTAAATCATAATGAACTCCAAGGACTAAAGTTGTCGAAGAATATATTTGAACGACTATTTTAAACCAACCCTCAATTTTAAGGGACGATTTTTGTCATTTTCTCGTAAAAGTTGAAGTGTTTAAGTAAAATAAAGACAAAAAAGGGTAGCCGATGCACTCCCAGACCACAAGGGTCTATTTTATGTATTTTTACCCTGCATCTTTGCAAGAGGATATTTTCACGGTTCGCGCCAGTGACCTCCTACTGGCTCCATGACATCAAATTTACTAATTACCCCAAGGTTCCTTCAAATTAAGTGAAATGACAAAGACTTACTTGTTACCAAGAAGGCTATGGAGTTTGATAATGAGTTCATCTTCTTCTTCAGTAAAATTACCACGTTTAAGATCAGGCCTCAAGTAATTAATCCATCTAAGACGACAACTTTTACCACACCGTAAAAGTCCAGCAGCTTTAGGAAGAGACCTCCAACAACCTTCACCATGAGTTCTAATATAAGCAATAAGCCTTTCATCTTCTTCTTTAGTCCATGCTCCTTTATTTGTATGTGCTTTTTCACAACATGGTGACCTTCCCATGACGGGTTTTCCTCTTTCCTTGGCTCTGCTCGCTCGTTTACGCTCCGAACCAGTAAGTAATAATAATTGAAAAATTAAACCAAGAAATTAAAACTCTTTAATTTCTCCTTCTTTTTTTTTTGAAGTAGTATGTAGTAGTAGTAGTATTAAGAGGGTGGAAATTAATGGAAGTTTTTTTTGGCTTTGGTGGTATTGTGGTGGGATTTTATAAGCTTTTGACTCCATTAAAAAAATAATAATAATAAAAAAGTGGGACCCACTGACGTGGGGGTGGTAGGGTTTGGAAAGGGGGTTGGGGGTGGGGGGGCCAAGTGACCTTATAATGCTTCTAGATGCGAGTTGGTAAGACAGGTTTGAGAGGAGTGGCTGGTGTCCATTCTTTTTTCTTTTTTTAATGATATAATATCCATTTAAAATATATATACATTAATAATTTAAAAAAGTGAATAGTGTATTTTATTTCTTGTAATTTTTGCTATAGATCGATGTTGCATGTTATTGATTATTTTATTTGTTGTAATTAAAGTTTTGTATATGTACGAATTTAACTTTTGTAAACTAACAGTACAAAAAAATTACACTATAAAATTATCTAAAAGATAACTATACATGACAGTATATAAAAGTGAAATATGCAATCTGAAAAAAGAATATAATCTACTACGAACATATTAAAATACATTAATAATGTAAAAATTATTTGTATTATCAGGAGGAGCGAAGGTACATAGTCCTAAGGGTGGTCAATTTATTACCCTTTCGTCAAAAAATTACACCGTATATATAGGTAAAATATTAGATTTTAATAGTATATAATATATATTGAACTCCATTTATCGTGGATTTTTTTTACTTATTTTAAATTTGAACACCCTAAATGAAAATTTTGATTTCACGACTAATTATGAGTGTATATATAAGATAATCATAAGTGGTATACTACTGCTAAAGAAAATGGGGGAAAAATGGACTAAAAAGTGGAGTTGATTAACAAAAGGTAAACTTTAGGTAGGTGCAAAGTGAGGTATTAACGATCCAGTAAATTTATGACAAAGAAGAGTCTTGTGATCTAATCTCACTTCTTATTTTTTTTGAAATTTTTTGGGTTTGTCACTAAAACTCTGAACCACATATTAAAATAATTTAGCTAACTACTATTCAAAATCTTCCCAACCAAATGGACGACATGTACCAGGCACTTTTCATACAGACTACTAATTTAGAAAATAATAATAATAGTATCATTAGTGCTCTTGTTTAAACTAACAACCTTAATTAGATTTGCGGTGTTCTACAGAAAATGTCTTAACAACTGGTCAAAGTTAAACCAATTTGATAAATATATATACATGATTATGTAGATTTAACTATTTAAGTTATATACACAGACAATATAAAGATTTTAAATAGTATTATTGACTTTTATTAGGTTAATTACCTTACAAATAAGCTTATTGTGTAAATATTTTTGACACCATCATTGTATAGAACTTATAAAACATATTTTTTCGGTGAGACCTCTCTATAACAACATCTCTATATAACTATCGTTCACTATTTTTTATCAGAATCGATTTTTATATTATGTTATAATATATGTCCTCTATAAGACAAGAGAGGTTGTTCTGATGGTAAGCAACCTCCACTTCCAACCAAGAGGTTGTGAGTTCGAGTCTTCCCAAGAGCAAGGTAGAAAGTTCTTGGAGGGAAGGTTGCTGGGGGTCTATTTGGAAACAGTCTCTCTACCCCAGGGTAGGGGTAAGATCTGCATACACACTACCCTCCCCAGACCTCACTAAGTGGGATTATACTGGATTATTGTTGTTGTTGTCGTATATGTTCTCTATAACAACCAAAAAATTATCGAAAACGATGTTGCTACGGAGAGATTTAACCACACTTTATAAGGTGCAAAAGGAAAAGAGTGGCAGTGAAAACTGACTGTGTAATTTTCTTGGTTTTTGTTTTAAATATTTTAGCTAGGTTTCTGGTTAGTTGTAGTGGGCATTAGGTGAAGAACTGTTGACAGTCCTTTAGGCTTACATATTTTTGTTGTACAAGTAAGATGGTGGTGAGGAGTTTTTCTGTATTCTAGTGGTTCTCCATCATATAAGAAAAGGTAAAATTAGTGTATATTGTTAGAGTTTCTAGAAGGAGATGGAGGTTGGAGAATAATGAAAGGAAAAAAAAAACATTAGGAAATTAGTAACAAAAAAAAAAATGGATGTGGGGTGTGATTGTAGTTTTATATTGGGTTTGGTTCACCTTCCACTTCTCTATCTTTTTGTTTGTTTCATTATATTAAAGAAAGAGAGAGAGATCCCCTATTCCACAAGCCTTGTGGTTCAAGTTAATTTAGGCAACAAAGTAGGGTTTGCATATGGTAAGGTTGATTCACCTTTTTGTTCATACGGAAAGTTAAGTTGGAAAGATTGGAAAAAATTATCTTATCATTATTTTGTAAGGTCATCTCGATCCTTATTCTAAGGATGTACAAACCGAACCGAAAAACCGCACCAAACCGAAAAGTCAAACCAAATCGATTAACAAATCCGACTCGATTTGGTTTGATTTGGTTTGGTATTGAATAAAAAAACCCGAACCTACTCGACATATAAATATATAATTTTTATATATATTATTTAAGATTTTGTATAAAATTTTCTTTAAAAAATATCTAAAAATATTTGGGATTCTCTTGCGGGATATAAATTTTAATACAATATGAAGTGCTTCATATTTATTGACCTTAAATAATGGATTGTATGATCAGTTTCTTATCAAGTGTTACTAAAATACGTCTATTTCTTTGTTCTTGCATATTCATATCATATGTTAAGAAGTATTAAATTCTTATATCTTTTTCGAATGTGAAGTGGTTATTAATATTTAGGTATCATATTGATTTTTATGTTTAATTACTAAAATCGGATAACCTGAAAGTGTATATCAACGAAAAATTATTGTCAGACAACTAAAAAAATAATTATTATATGTTAACTAATGGAATTCTCGCATAAGAATATTTTAATTGATGAAAAGCTCGAAGAGATGAGATAGCTCCAAGTTGCCTCCAATGGAGGTCATGGAATCTTCTCGATGAGAGAAGATAACAGAGATAGAGAAATAAGGTCGGTCAATTGAAAATGATATTAACAAAAACCACTAACTAAAAATGTAGTTCACAATACAGTGCATATATACATATTCTGACTAATACACTAACACTAACTAATAATGCTGACTCAGCATTAATACAAATAAATACAGAGTAAAATATTCTCAATACCCCCCCTCAAGTTGTGACTCAGCATTAATACAAATAAATACAGAGTAAAATATTCTCAATACCCCCCCTCAAGTTGGAGGTGAGGGAATCACACCCAGCTTGTCAAGTATAGAAGAGTGTTTGATTCCAGTGAGAGCTTTAGTGAGAACATCAGCAAGTTGTTGTCCAGTCCCAATATGATGCAGTGAAATCAGACCCTCTTGGAGCTGGGTGCGCACAAAATGGCAATCCACCTCAATATGTTTGGTTCTTTCATGGAATACAGGGTTCTTAGCAATATGCAAAGCAGATAGACTATCACAATGTACAGGTATGGGTAGATTTGTTGGCACAGTAAACTCTTCAAGCAATCTAGATAACCAAATAAGTTCTCCAACAACCTTTCTGAGAGCTCTATATTCTGCTTCTGCTGAGGAGAGTGAAATAGTTTCTTGTTTCTTGGACTTCCAACTAATTGGACTTCCACCTAGGAATACAATATACCCAGATACTGATCTTCTAGAATCTGGACAAGATGCCCAGTCAGAATCACAATATGCAGTCAAAGAGAGATCACCTTCATTTCTGAAACAAAGATCCATAGTAAGATTTCCTTTCAGGTATCTTAACATGTGATAGGCTGCCTTCAAATGGGGCTCCCTTGGATCTTGCATGAATTGACTAAGATGTTGAACCCCATAAGCTATGTCTAACCTGGTGTTAGTGAGAAAATTTAACTTGCCAATTAACTTTCTATAAAAGGTAGGATCAGAGAGTGGGGTTCCCTCTTTGGCTTTCAGTTTGATTGCAGGATCAAGAGGGGAAGTCAGGGGTGAACAATGAAGACACTCATAGTCTTTTAATAGGTCTAGAACAAACTTCCTTTGAGAAACAATAATAGCATCTGACTTATAGAGAATCTCCAGACCCAAAAAATAGTGCAGTTGTCCCAAATCTTTGATTTTAAATTTGTCATGTAAGAAAATTTTGAGTTGATCAATCTCTTCAGAATCAGTTCCTGTGAGCAATATATCATCCACATACACTGCTACAAAAATAACAGAGGAATTCTGTCTTTTGTAAAATAAGGAATAGTCATGCATGGAATGCATATACCCTCTGGAATACAGTACTTCAGTTAGTTTATCATACCATTGTCTACTTGCCTGTTTTAAACCATAAAGTGACTTATTTAGTTTACACACTAGTTGTGGAGAAGACACTTCAAGTACTGGAGGAATTTGCATGTAGACATCCTCATGCAAATCTCCATGGAGAAATGCATTATTCACATCTAGTTGTGAAATGTCCCATTTCTTCTTTGCTGCTATGGCAATGAGTGACCTTACAGTAGTCATTTTGACTACTGGGGAAACGGTCTCTGTATAATCTACACCAGCTTGCTGAGTATACCCTTTAACAACTAGTCTTGCTTTATACCTCTCAATACTACCATCTGACATATGCTTAACTTTATATACCCATCTACATCCAATGGCTTGTTTTCCTTCAGGTAAAGGAACCAAATCCCATGTTTTGTTTGCATATAGAGCATCAAATTCCTGTGTCATGGCATTCTGCCAGGCAGGATATACTGCAGCCTCTTCATATGAAGTTAGCTCCCTATCATTGCAAATGTTCTCTACAATATGCTGACTATTAGGATGTAGGGCATCAGAAATGATGTGGTTATTGCTAGAATGCATGGCATGTACAGAAAAATTGGCAGTGCATTTCAGATTTGGTATTTTAACTTAGATGAGATGGCAATCTATGCTCCCTATTGGATCTCCTGAAAATTGGTTGATCTTCCAGAACTTGAGGAGATGAAACTAGATTTTGTAATTGATCTACTGGAATTTGAAATTCATGACTGGGGGACACAGGAGAGGACACATCAGAGGATGTGTTAGAGTTTGAAGGATTGACAGTTTCCTGGTTGTTGAAATCCTCATCATTGTTATGGTGCAGTTGAACATCAGTAGAATCAGGGGAATTCTCAAAGAATGGTATATTAGGAAGGATAAATGGAATGTTTGATGTGGAGTTGAGAGTGAAGGGGAAAACTGACTCATAAAATGTGACATCTCTAGAAATATAAATTTTCTTAGTGGCCAGAATTAATACCTTATACCCCTTTGTACCAAAAAGATATCCTACAAATACATGTGGACTGGTTCTTGGTTCTAGTTTATCTCTGAATGGTTTTGGGACTGTGGGGTAGCATAGACATCCAAAACTTCTCAAGTGAGAATAGTTTGGTTTCTTTTTGTACAATAGTTCAAAAGGACATTTGTTCTTCAGAGGAATGGTTGGTAATCTATTAATCAAATATGTTGCTGTCAGAACACATTCCCCCCAATATTTCAATGGTAATCTGGATTGAAAAAGGAGTGCTCTAACTACCTCAAGTAAGTATTTATGTTTTCTTTCCACCACCCCATTTTGTTGTGGTGTATAAGGACAGGTTTTCTGGTGGTTAATTTCTTTGGATTGAAAGAAAGAGGTAGCTTCATTGCTAGTAAATTCCAGACCATTATCAGATCTTACACATTTGACAGTTGTCTTGAATTGATTTTCTACCATGTCTGTAAAGGCTTTTATTATTTAAAAGGCATTGCTTTTGCAACTTAGGAGATGTGTCCAGGTAGACCTACTGTAATCATCTACCAGGGTTAAAAAATACTTGAAATTGTTGTGTGTAGATACATGATAAGGCACCCACAAATCCACATGTAGAATTTCAAAAATTTCAGTAGTTTCTGTTGTTCTTTGGGGAAAAGGAAGCCTGGATTGTCTAGCCATGGGACAAATATTACATGTAAAAGGCTGTTTATCAGAAAAGGTTACAGGAATAGTAGGAATTTCTTTCATTTTACTAAAGGGCACATGGCCAAGTCTGAAATGCCACAAAACATCTAGATTAGTAACATGAGATGAGCGAGAAAAGAAAGTAAGGTTACTGTCTTTATTCTTGATGTTGTGAATGGATTTATTTACAATTGGAAATGTATTGAAGGGTTGAGTTAGACAGTGCACACTCCTTACATCATTAGAATGAATGGAAAGACAAGAAGTACTACATTTTTTATTTGAAGTACCTTTCTTCAAGCATTTGGAGCAAAGAAAATATAAACCATCCAGTAACTTACCAATCTCCAGAGGCCTCTTCAGTGAAGGGGCCTACAACAGACAGGAAGTGTCTGAGAATGAAGCAATACATTTTAAATGGACTGTCAAGGAACTAATGGACACCAAATTAAATTTGAATGAAGGAATGAATAGAACTTTGTACAAAATGATTTCAGGTGTTAGGAATATACTTCCAATTTCATTTACTTTGACTTTGTAGCCATTTGGAAGTTTTACTAATAGAGGATAAGGAAGATTTATTATGTTGTGCAGTTGAGATTTATCAAAGGTCATGTGGTGTGATGCCCCAGAATCTAATACCCATAAGTCAGCCTTTGCATTAAAGCATTTACACGATGGATTGTCAAAATCAATTGAAGAGGTGCAAGCAATCATACCTGAAAAGTTCATTGATGCTCTACCAACCATGTTCACACTAGCTGAGCTTTCTCCATTACTTCCCGTCTGAAAATGTCGCAATAGGCTGAGAATCGGTCCATATTGCTCCTTTGTAAGGTTGACATTCTGGTTTTGACTTTCTCCTTGGAACCCCAGTTTTTCTTCTTCCTCTACACTTGTTACTGCATTTGCTGTGACATTTCTTCCCTTATTGAACCTTGCACTGTTGTTGTATCCTTGTGTACCCTGTCTATGCTGTTGAAATGATCCTTGATTAAGGTTTTGAGGATAACCATGTAATTTATAACATTTGTCCTTAATGTGACCTTGTCGTTTGCAGTAATCACAGAAAGGTCGAACCCTATTGTTCACATTTTGGTTTCCAATTCCAGCAGTATAGTTTATTTTGTAACTCCTTCCTCCCAGGTTCGCATTCAGTGCTTTAGAATCAATATCCAGTTGATTTCTGGGCTTAAATTCCCTCTGTTTTTCTTCTTGTATCAGGAGTGCAAATGCTTGTGCCATATTTGGTAACGGATTCATCATAAGTATACTCCCTCGAACAATTGTATAGATCTCATTAAGGCCCATTAAGAACTGTATGAGCCTCCTATCCTGTTCTGCCTTATGCATGTTCTCCTTCGCTCCACAGGTGCATATGCAGTTACAATGAGCTTTAACACTAAGTGTATTCAACTCCTCCCATAGTTTCTTCATTTTCGTATAGTATCCAGTAATATCAAGTACTCCCTGGCTCAAATCGTTGATTTCTTTCTGAATTTGGTACAATTTGGCTCCATTCGTCTGATCATATCGATCTTGAAGCTCTTTCCACAATTCGACGGAGTCGTTCACATATTCAACACTGTCAGCTATATCTCTTGATAGAGAGTTTAGAATCCAGGAAGTGACCATATCATCACATCTTTCCCATTGACGAAAGAGTGGAGAAGTCACAAGAGGCTTTTGAGTATCTCCAGTGATGAACCCTAGCTTATTTTTCACAGAGAGAGCTCTGAGTACACTCCTCCTCCAGGAGCGATACCCAATCCCATCAAAAGGCACCGGAACTAGACTAGATCCTGGGCTATCGGAAGGATGTATGTAAAATGGACTCCCAACATCAATTGTCGTCTGCATCATTATTGTCGTTGTAGCAGTGGTTGCTTCTTCAGCTTGATCTGTTATCGCCATAAATGAGAAATCTACGAATGATAGTCAGAATATTCTTCACACAGCTGAAATTTCTTTAGTTTGCTAACGAATCGTCAATGAATGTGCTCGATCCAAATTCTCCTCAAATCGTGATTATCGAGGAAAAAATAAGAAACCCTAGATTGCTTGACTCAATCTATAAAATAACAAAGAGGTATGATACGTGGTCGTTGATCGGACCTCTACTCTGATAGCATGAAAATCTCGAAGAGATGAGATAGCTCCAAGTTGCCTCCAATAGAGGTCATGGAAGCTTCTCGATGAGAGAAGATAACAGAGACAGAGAAATAAGGTCGGTCAATTGAAAATGATATTAACAAAAACCACTAACTAAAAATGTAGTTCACAATACAGTGTATATATACATATTCTGACTAATACACTAATACACTAACACTAACTAATAATGTTGACTCAACATTAATACAAATAAATACAGAGTAAAATATTCTCAATAATTGATAATATGTTTGTCGACTTTTTATATTTTTAATAAATAGATGTATATGTATCAAATATTTAACAAAGTAAGATTGAAATAATATGTAAGTAACAAAAAACCCGAAAACCCGAAAAACCCGATAAAACCGAACCAATCCAAACCGATATAGTTGGTTTGGTTTGGTTTTGATAAAAACCGTACCAATCCGGTCCATGTACACCCCTACTTATCCCCATTCACCGTAATGGGGGCAATTTTTGGGTAATTTAGCTCCAATTCTCTCTCATTTTTGTCCCCAAAATGGGGGATGAATAGTGTTCCCTCAAATAAGGGGTATACTATTCATTTCCCCCATTACTATTCATCACTTTTTTATTATTATTTTATTATTTAATATTTTAATTTATCTCTTTATATATACCTAATTATGTTTATATAATGTCTTTATAATATTAATTTTACATCTTAACTTTGGTGTATAATTTTGATAAATTAATTTTCGTGCATTTATTATTTTTATGTAAAATTGTAAGTTAATTTTATTTTAAGTTATAATTGTACAAAAAATATATAATTATCTCAAAAAATGAATGGTGCAAATATAAAATAGTAGATGTTGCTAAAATTGAAAGGTGTGAATATAAAATATTATTAGATGTTGCTAAAATTGAAAGATGAAGATTGAAAATAATAAAAATAAAATGGAATTTGTTTAATGGAAATTGAAAAATGAAATTGAAATGAAAGATAATAATATAATATGAAAGAGAGAGAAGAATATAAAAAAAGTTTGGGAAAAAAATGGGGGAATGGTTGGAGTAAGTTGTCCCCAAAATGGGAAAATTCCCGTTTTGGGGATCAAAAATGAGGTAAAGATTGGAGATACCCTAAAGGATGTATAATTTGTTCAGTGTTTGGTTGCTCGTATAGAAAAAAAAATCACATTTTATGCATTGATTGTGTATAGTTTTTTACACCATCGGGTTAAGTTGACTTATAATAACAAATAGATCTTCATAACAAGTGTAATATAGTAAGTTGAAAAATAGAATATATATGATCGATCAAACTAAGTTAATGGGATAAAAATTCGTTACACTGTCATTACATATAACTTAAATTCATAAGATAGATCATGCATCATTACATGCAGCGTTTGATGAAAACATTAAATTTTACTTACATTAAGTTATATGATAATATATTATTTTATACGGGATAGAATGCAAAAAAAGTGCATATGATTATTAGCAAATACAAAGATTCAAATGCTTAAAGAGAAAAAATACTTAACGTAACTAATTCATGCATAAAAATTTCTTACAATAGCATAATAATTCCTTTATTAAAATTTACTGTGTAACTAGTTCCTGCATTATAATCCTGAACTAACCCGAACCAAAGTCTAGTTATAATTATCTACCTCCAATTTGCAGAGCAATTTTACTGTTTTTTACCCACCACCAAAAAACCTTATCTCATTTTCCTATTTTTTCTCCCTGAAAACAACTGTGATAACAACTTGTTCCTATGGTTCACGATATACTGAAATCTATCAACTTGGCTTTGATGACTCGAACGAGAGTTGTCCACTTGTATAATTTCATGTGTGTGTTTTACCTACCTTTTGTCAACTTTTTGCATTCTCTTGTGTCACGTCCAAAAAAATGGCTCCCCACCCTCTCAAAGTTTGATGTTGAACTACGGCACAGTTTTGGATTTATTGCAACACGTAATTCTTCGTTTTATCTGATCCTAAAAACCAACCTTATAAGCTTATCCATTACCTTCTCCAACATGTTTGGCCTCCCTCTTAATATTTCTACCACCACGAAAGTGTTTAAATATCACACTCCATCCTTATCTTTTAATCCGACTCAACAACAACAACAACAACTCAGTATAATATCCCATTTAGTAAGATCTCGGGAGGGTAGTGTGTACGCAGACCTTACCCTTACCCTGGGGTAGAGAGGCTGTTTCCAAATAGACCCCCGGCATCCTTCCCTTCAAGAACTTCCCACCTTGCTCTTGGGGAGACTCGAACTCACAATCTCTTGGTTGGAAGTGGGGGTTGCTTACCATCAGAGCAACCCCTCTTGTCATACTATCTCTCTGCTCTTCCAGGATAGGATTTAAGGCTGCATACATTCTACCCTCCCCAGACTCTACTTGTGAAATTACACTGAGTAGTTGTTATTGTTGTTACACGAAAAACTATATTGTGGAATAGGGGCAACAAACGGTTGGGTCGAACATATATGGATAGGTTAAAATGGGTAATGCAAAAAGTGGTTAAATTATTCGACCCGACCTATATTTAATACGAATAAAAAACGGATTAACCAGTGGATAATATATATATTCTTATTATCCATGACTTCTTGAGTATGATCACTTTTGGGAGAATTACTATCTCCTAAACTTGAGGAACCCCAAATTTGAGGTTTTACAAATGTAAAAGTTAAAACCATTAGTTATTCATTTGTTATCCATTTTCTAAGTGGATTAATATGGTTCTTATTCATATTTGAACTGTTTTTATAAAAGTTCATTATCCAACTGATTTTTTAATGGATAATATGCATAGATAACTATTTTTTTTAACCTTATGCCACCATTAATACCGTGAAATAGGATAAAAATAGAACTGCTATATGTATATAAATTGTTTTTCTTTTTTGAAATGGTAACAAGATTCATTAAAATAGATCTCAATATGTATATAAATTATTGAATTCTCTTGATATAGAAATATTTTTAAAATATAATGACAAAGGTAATTTGAAAATTACTTTATGTATCATATTAATTAGAATCTCAATTGTGACATTTCTTGTGCATTTAATTCTCATGTCCCACACACACCGGCCACTAAAATGAGTTAGGTTTTTTTAGAGACCCTACTCAATATGAAGCCCTGCTATGTTACTCTTTCCTCACAAATGGGAACCAAAACACCAGTCTTAAGATATCCGAATATAATATCTATATTTATAAACGAAGGCAGAAGTTGGAGGAAAACATAAGAAATGTAGTGGCATAGAATTTAGTTCAGTGTAATTCACTTTCACCTTCAACTGATAGGTTACAAACTTACAATTATGAGTAGCGGTACATAAGTTGAGAATTATTCTGATCCCTTTTTGAGTATAAAAATTAGGAAGAGAAAAGGGGAGATAAATTATTGGAAAGGATTAAACACACTCATATATAATTATAATTATAGTGATGAAACACAATAATAGTGTAAGAATTTGTATACATAAGTTAAATCCGTAATGAAAGAAAAATGGTTGGTGCATTAACTGGTTAAAACATAATGATAGTGTAAAAAGATTTTACACGATCGGTATATATAAGTTAGATCCATAATGAAAAGGAAATGATTCATGCAGTATAGTATAAAAGAAAATTTTATATTGTCGGCGTATATAAGCAAGGGCGATGATAGAGTATTACATATGAGACAGACCTAGAAACTCTTGCTAGACCATATACTTGTATTAGGAAATCCATTAAATGTATATAAATATTTAATTGTAAATCTAAGACAGTTTCGTACATCCTAATATCCTATCCTCTCCATACCTCACTTGTGGGAATATACTGGGATGTTGTTGTCGTTGTTGTCATTGAACCTAAGACGAGTTATGAATTTGTATATAACAAGTTCATAACCTATAAACAGATACTGATCACTCCAGCTATGTTATCCTTGTATATCAGTCAAAATTCATAATGAAAGGGAGATGGTTGGTAATGGGTAAGCGATATTATGGGAAGAATAAGGTGAGAACCCAACTCAGGGGCTCGTGGAGATCATGTGCTTAGGTATAATGAAGAAGACTTGTGGGACTGTCCTAAAACACCATTGTTTACCTACCTCTTTAGTCTCTATTTCTTTTCCCATGTGACATCCCCGGCCTTTGCGATTCTTGGGTCTCTGTCCACTGTCCCACGTTTCCCGTTTGGTGGATAAAGCTTCAGTAATTGCTTCCCCTTCATTCAAATTATTGATAGAAACACCTCCCTATGGGCTATGTGGGATATAATACTATATACATTCGGAGCTTTGCTCAGTAATATTAAATGGGTTTGAAAAGGGTTAAATAAATCATAGTGAGAATTAATATAACGGACTACAAATAATTTGAGCTTCAAACATAGTTAATTTAGTGATAGATTTTTTAAGGAATCGTACCAAGTGCGGATGTAGCCTACCGGCTATGAGTTTATCTGAACCATAACTTTCGACACGTATTGAAATCACAATAAATATTAAATCTGAACCCATAATTTTAACAGTATACTGAGTCTAATACTGAAAATCTTAAAAGCTAAATTCATACATTTAAATCTTGGAACCGCCTCTAGTATCATACCCAAAAGGAGATCCAGCCGAGGGCTGTCCCTTCATACTCTCTTTTCCCAGATATGAAACTTGAGTCACGGAAGCTTTTTCGGCTCTGCCTGATCCACTAATCTTAAGCATCTGGGCTTCAAAAGGAAAACTCTCAATGGTAGTTTGGTGACCTATTTTCAGTAGGGGCCTTAAGTCTTTAGATTAAAGTAAGAGTTGCGAGAGAGTACCGTCCCACAATAGTTTTGGGATCAGTGTGATAGTCAATAAAGTTGAAACAAAATACAGTACCGCACACCCAATGTTCGAACCCTTCTCATAAGCGTTTAGAAAATGAAACGTAAACCAGATTGAGCCACTCAACATGCAAAGCAAAATGTTTGTGCTTTTTCTACTTTTTTACACTGAAACACACAGTAGTAAAGCGTCTCTTTCTTGGCAGATGCTTGGGGTAGGTGTAGGTGTGACAAGGGCCAGATTCAAACAACATGACCCAAAAAATTGGGGCAAGAAAACTTTAAAAACTGGAAAAAAACCATAATTATCTGCTTATTTTGGCAACTACTGACGACGTTAGGCAAGACAAGCAGGTATGCCACTCAATAATTCGCACATGGAACGTGCAAACGAATGAATGGTATATAAATCTCTGGTAGTAGTCTATTATGCTCTCTTCGTCTGACCTACCTTTTCCTTGTCAAACTCCTAACAGATAAACTCAACAAGCATCTGATGCAAGGACAAAGCCAACTCAACCTTTCCAGAAGTACAGGAATCAAATATAAACATTACTTCCATGATACAACCGGTTTACTATATTTTTGTATTAATCCATTTAGTCGACACTACAGGGTATTATTTGAAGAAAGTGAGTAAAACCATAAAAATAAGGTACAGTTCATCATTAATGGTACGAGGTTGAAAATATGGATAGTAAGAATGCAATCTGTAGCTGTCCAATTCACTTCATCCTTTTCCGCACTTCATACCAGTAACTCAGTGCCACCACTGCAGCAGCCACAACAACTCCTACAGCACTTTGTGCTAATATAGTGCCATCCCTCACTGTAGCCTTGGAACCAGAACTTGGGGTAAACCCTAGCTCAGATAGTTTCTTGTGTGATATGGCGTAATCCCTAAAGAAGGCATCTTCATCCTGCAATATTCAATAAGTACGACATGAATCACTAAAGTTTTCCTACCAATAAGCAAATAAATGGCTCATTGTAATGGAAAGAATAGCATGTGCGCAACTTTCCTTCAAAGCAAGAACTAAGCATCGGTAATCATGTGCAGAAAGGCTTTTGAAGGAAATGTATGTATGACCAATAATATGAACCACTGAAAAGTATAGAGATCTAAACAATAAGGATCACATTCATTACTTCACACTTTGCAGACTTGCAGGACAAATACGAATAGCCCAGTTGGCCAGCACATTATAGACGCAGAATGTCCAACCAATATTTCTGACACACAGAAGAACCAAATTATCTTGAAATGAATAGAAGAAATGCTATCTAAATCATATTAAATGTTATAGGTCCGTTTGAGATTGAAAAAGTAGAAGACAAAAAGTCAGTCTGGATTAAGCTGTCAAACGTGTTCTTTCTGTACAATTTCCATCCAATTCAGCCAGTCAAGAACTTGTAAATTAATAGAAATCCCGAGGAACAACACCCTCCAGCTTCCCGCATCGTCCAACTTCTCATGCCTCGCAAAAGTTCCACTTCCAACTGTCATTAATAAGGCTCTCTGACCTTTTGCATCCCACATATGTCCTTTGGTTCTATTGCTTTCTTCCAACATATATACCATAGAGTTTCAATTAAATTTCTATCCATCCTAAACTACTCAAAACTTATAAACATCGTTGGATCCCTGTACCATGCTACTTTGTTCTCATTATCATAGCAGAGTATTTCAAATGTACTATGCTACTTTGTTCTCATCATCATAGGAGAGTATTTCAAATGTAGTTGTCTTCCTTCATCCTAAAGTGGGAAATAGCAATATGAAATACTTGGATTTCTTACTTTACATACATGTCTGAAATTTATGTGTATTCTTTCATTTCTTTCCACTCTATGCCAAAGTTAATAGGCTTGGAGTCCCTGGAATGTTCCTCCCTGCCCCTCCTAAAAGAGGGCATAGGAGAATTCTAGGTAGTTCAAGCCCCTTCCACTGTCCATAGACAATCTGACAAATTTCCTTGGTTTTTTCTACATTTTAGGTAAGATAATCTCACGCCATTTCCTAATAGCATTTAGTAATATATTTGACTTTCTAATGCCCTTAGCTAGACGGACTGTTCAGAGCCTACCTAGAAGGCATTGCTGAGATTATAATATCATCTCTCTCAAATGTACTAACTAGGGTGCATGACTTGCATACTCACTCTAACACCAACACCTAACACGTGCTTCGTTTACATTGTCCACACCTATTTCTGAACATTAGAATCTAGCTGTAACCATTGATGACTGTTTGATCATTGCTCCCAATAGCTTGAAAGCATTCATTGTCCAATTTGATTTTTGGATCTCCAATGGCAACAGTTCCAGATTTTCCCAGCACTGCTGCAATCTTTATACAAAATATCTTTTACATTTCATCCAGAGCATCCAAAACCTAAACTCAGATTAATTTTTTTTTTTTTAGGATTGCTTTCTTGTCATTTAAATGTCTTCATGTCAACGATACACAATCTCTATTTCACCTTAGCCTCTCCACCTCCAAAAGTTCTCTCATCTCTCAGCTCCAGCAGAAGCTCACTAAAACCAGTAGATTCCTCCTTATTTGCAGACAGATCCATCACCTTGTCTTGACCTCTCTAAAGAGTATGAAACCCAAATTTTCAAAGTTTACCAAACTTTTGGACCATAAAGGTCTAAGACCCTACTTAAAAATAAGATCTACTGCTGTAGTAAAATCCTAATCATCCTCGTATAAAGAAAGAAGAGCAGTCATCATTATTAGAACAACACGCGAAGCTATAAAGCAGGAAATTAAAATTCAAAACACAGTTTTAAACTAACACTTGGAGGTTATTATTCTGGAGCAAAGACTAGACTCATATATGCCTAAAAGACAGTTGATCCCAAGCACTCCCTTCTACAAGTTACAACTACATTAACAGAAGTGTCCTGTTCATCTTGCATTAATCTAGTTATAAGGTGTTAGTAAACTCAAAATTGGCCTAACTTAGCAAACTTGAAACATTTAGACTGCAAAAAACTTAGGTCATCCAGTTGAATTAACTTCTTCACCTTAGCATACAGCTCAACATATTGTCTGAACTCAGGATCATCCAATAAAGCTATGTCTGTGGGAAGTTTCAGTAGGCCCTCACTTTCCCCCTTAAGCAGCTCCCTGGATTCAAAAGAATGATAATACTTAGTCAGCAACTGAAAAGATATTACCATTGGCATTCCCCAACAAAAGGCTTTTGGATTTCCTTTTAAAGAAAAAGGTCATAAGATCAAACAACTAGCTTATATGCCCATATTTCTTACACAAAATATGAATTGTCAAATTTCAGCGGCTCCTTTGTCCATGGACCATCAAAGCCTGATCTCTCTGGATGTGCCCTTCCCTGCAGACAATATCAAATGAACCAATTGGTATGTGCTCTGTGGATGTTGGTTTCATCACTACAACATGTCACTTGAGGTTCTTAGTGCAACAGTAGGACAAATAAAAATCGAGAACAGAATCAACAACTAGGGGAAGAGAAGGTTACTTACCAGCGTATGACCACCAGATAGCGCCACTATATCTTTGTCAGACAAACCCATCCTATAAAATACATCTTTCAGATGTGGCACACCTACCATCAACCGTAAAATAATCAGAGAATCTCAACCTTCTACAAGTTCATTTTAACAAACAATTGACAAATCTAAGAGCCTGAATCTTGTTGAGAAAACACCGCAACAGAAGAATGATTTCCGAGAAAAAACTAGCGATTTTATCCACACTAATTAGCAGGTATGCCATATTCCCACTGCGAAAAAAGATTTTGCAGGTCACTGATGAAACTCCTTCACAGCAGCATATTAATAAAAGAAAAACAGCTCACGAAACCTTGTTTAGCATCTGGCAACCGTCCTTCCTTTGGAGAAACACTGGAATCCTATGGAAATAGAGAGGTATAAAAACGTTAGCATTTCATGAATATCATTATTAAGTGGTTATCAATCAACAAAGGATAAAAAAAATTGTTACCTTCCTACCAGGGACAAAATCAATGGTCGGACCACCAGTGACCTCAACTGCAACAACTCCTGCAAGCTAAACATGGAATGGATTTTGATAACAGTTCAGCTCCCCTCAACTAATGTGTGCATTAACGGATCTTAATCAAAAACATAATTACCAACAGCTGAAGTGCTCCCGTTTCTGTATAATATCATCACTACAACGTGTCTAACCCAAAAAAGAGAACACCCAGCTTGCACAAATTTAAGGTGCATTTTCATCATTACATATGAATTTGACTTTCATGTGCCATGTCAGCATGTCATCACTTGTTGTGTCAGTTATATGCTATAACCACTCAGTAAATTGTCATGCCAGCAGCATGGGAAATAACACAGTTAAACAGACTATTTCGTATTTACATTATTCCCTCTTTCTCCACATATTGGTGTGTATAGGTCGAAGGGTATGTCCTAACTAAGCGAGGATTTCCTTTAATCTAAAAAGTAACTTCTGTAAAACGAAGAGAATTATCAAGAAACAAACATTTCCAGAAAATCTCATTTGAAATCTAAAGCTTACAAGGAAGAAGTACATTTTCCTCTCTATATACTGATCAACAATATAAACTATTGGAGAATCGCCTCACTCTTCATTAGCCACTCACTCACGTAAAGAGATAATCAAGTTGATGATCATCCTTTCTAAACCATATGAATACCACGAAAAGCATTTCTAGAAAAAGAATAACGGAGCCACCTGGTATAGATCTGCATACGTAATCTTTGGATGTTTAGACTTCACTGCTTCTGTAACGAGAAACACAACATGTTAAAAAAGGAAACAATAATGTCATTTACAATTTTAAGAGAAACTTACATCAAATAGCGCTTTCTGGTGGACACTCACACAATTTTACATTCAATTTTGCGACATTAAAAAAACCATTTAAGGAAGCGAATGGGATCATTTTTCATCTTTCAGAGTTAAATTCAAAGAATTGACTGCTTTTCACTAGGGTCATTACAAGCCCATCAGTGCTTGTAGTGCCAACTCTCGTCCCTTTCATCCTTTGAGTTAGCTAGTTACAACAACAACAACAAACCAGTAGTTTCTCTTTCATCCTTTGAGTTAGCTAATTGAGTGAAATAATTATTTATACCTATTCAAAGCCACTCCCCTAATCCCCTTGTTGCTCCACCTAATTACATAGTCTAATAGATTCAATTTTATAGGCATAATCGAAAGCGAACATCAGTTGTTCTATTTGCAACACTCATTTTTGAATTCTATTGGCAACTTCGCCCCGCGCAAAACCTTTTTGAATTTAGCTATTTAAAAATAACCTACTCTAAAAGTAAAAATCCAGAAATCAATAAGTAAATACTAGTACAAGCTATTCCAAAATGAATTAAAAACGCCAGATAGATGAAATTGCAAAAATATAGCGATACATTAGTCAAACCGATAAGCTTAATTAACAGCACAACGAATGAAGTTGAGCAATCAAAATTCACTGGTTTCGAAGAAGAAATTGTTACCGCAAAAGTCGAGAGCGATTTTCAATCCATTATTAGCACCGTGATTGAACTCTTCCTCATTTCTGATGGAACCATTCGGTCCACCAGTCTTCGACTTAGCATCGTAAGTTCCTGCATCGTGCCATCTGCGCAGAAACATAATTGAATAAACCTAAATACAACATACACATATTAGACATATATTGTATGTGTAGAGAGAGAAAGAGAAATTACGCTAAGCGAAGCATGATAGGAGCACAGTTTTTGCTGGAGATGAGAGCGCGGAGGTCTCGACGAGCTTTTTCAATTTCTTTGAGGTACTCCGTGTCGACGATTGGCTTCGCCATTGATGGAGGAAAGGTGAATGAGGATAAGATTTTTAGCAAAACGAGAAATGGAGGCACAGACTTTGCTCTTTGTATTTGAGGCTTCAATTGGTTGTTGGAACTTGGAGCTACAAGGGGCGGGTCAAACAAGTTTAGCCCATTTGGCATTTGGGAAATTATCCCTTTTTTCTTTTCTTCTTTGTTATACGCAGGGGTATACAAGGATCGGGTTGGTTCGAATTTTATTAAAACCAAACCAAACCAATTATATCGGGTTGGATTGGTTCGGTTTTGTCAAATTTTTCGGATTTTCGGGTTTTTTTGTTATGTGAATGTTATTTCAATCTTACTTTGTTAAACTTTTTATAAGTAAATATATGTTTAGTAAAAATTAAAAAACTTCACAAACATATGATCTATTTAAATATTTTTATGGTAGTATTTTGTTAATAACACCTGATAGTTATTTTTTTAGTCCTCTGACAATAATTTTTCGTTGATGTATACTTATAAGGTTAAACGAATTTAATAATTAAACATAAAAATCAACATGATACCTAATTAATGATAAGTTCTATTTAATTTTAGATTATCAAAATACCACTTCAAATTTGAAAAAGATATAAGAATTTAATAAATCTTGATATATGAACAAGGAAGAACAAAGAAATTGACGCATTTCAGTAACACTTGATAAGAAAGTGATCATATAACCCATTATTTAAGGTTAGTAAAATTGGAGTACTTCATATTCTATTAAATATTACATTCTATAAGAGAATCCCAAATATTTCTAGAATTTTTGTAAAGAAAATTCTATATAAATTCTTAAAAGTATATATAAAAATTATATATTTATATGTCGGTTTGGTTCGGGTTTTTTTTACTCAATACCAAACCAAATCAAACCAAACCTAGTCGGATTTTTTAATCGGTTTGGTTTGACTTTTCGATTTGGTGCGGTTTTCCGATTCGGTTTGTACACCCCTTATATGGATAAGACACCTTAAAAATTAGTCTTGATTAAATTTAGTCTTCAAATTTTCTATTTCTACATTGCTGACATGACTAATATAATTTCGTGGAATAATACTCGTTAGTAACATCAGTCATGTGGGATATCTTTTACTTAATAAATTTATTTATTTCTCTTAATCAAAAAGTCTTTTGAGAAACTATTAAATTCAAATTTTGTTTGAGACACGTACGATGTACCACTTTCTTTCAATAGATTAGATAAAAGCCCATTAATTTAATAGTACTCCATTACCTTTACTTCAATTTTTATATTTAGAAGAAAAAAAAGTGACAATTTCCATCATTTCATCTCGTGGACTTGCTAGATTTTTCCAATCGTTAATATATTGCTCTTAAATTGGCTTTGTGACCAATCTTCAATTATGTCACTACTATTGTTGGCTGCCATAGGTTGGGTGGAAAAATCGATTAGCCAAGGCCTAGGATATTAAGAAACACAATAAATTACAGTCTATAATGTGCGGAGCGCCCCTCGATTTAACATGCGGCATAAGGGGGAATAGATTCTGCGCCTAAAGCCCTTCAAGCCGTTAAAATTTAATAGTTGTTGTTGTAGACAAGTGAAAAAGGTAAATTAAACAAACAATTTTGGTACGTAGTAATGTACAAGACAATTGCAAATATTTTTTTCAACGTGAGAGCTGAAAAAGATATATTTTTGTTTTCACTACTCAAACATCCATCCTGAAAAGCAATATCTAGACAATCGAAAAACAGAATAAAAGGGAAATGAACAGTTTTTCAGGCATGGAACTTGCGATTAGATCATGATGCAGTTCTCCATTGCAGCTCAACTTGAAGGCGACCGTTCTTTGAATCAATGAGGTGGTACTTCTCGTTGATCCTTTTGTTGTTAACAACATCAGAAAGGCTTATATCAATATAGCCCAGTACCTCCTGAGTTAAGAAGAAAATTACACCGATACAAGTTAGCTTCAGTGATATAAACAATTAAGTGAGCTTCACTTTATTTTTAATTTTTTGAGATTGAATTAAGTGAGAGCTTCAATAAGACAATGCCCAACACCAAACTAAAATTGCAGAAAGAAACACCATTTTCCCATCGCCCTCCTGGGAAGACACGAGAGCTAACAAAATGCAGAACCTCCTAAGGTGAAAATTAGCATTTCATATTACCTTGAAAGGTGATTAACTAAAATAGGACGCATACCATTTTATCCAAACGGAGTATTACTGCAGGGTAAAACAGTAAACAACAGATGAGGTTTCACCTTTTGATACATAAGATATATAAGATGCACCATTCCAATTACCAATGATGTGCTGATGTTACTATTTTATGATGACACTTCAACTGTTCAAATCATATTCTAAAAGGTCATCTCAAGTTTCCAGAGAAATACTACTTGCAACTTGCACCAGTCCGTTGTTCCTCCCTTAAGACATAATAAATATCAGAAAAAGCAATTTCTGTACCTTGGGATGCAATAGGCCAATTCTCATTGAGGTGCTGACAACTTCTAAATGCAGCCTATCATTCACAGGAGGCTCCTCCAACACAAAAGTAAAATCCTCGACCCATCTTGGATCCCTGTTCTTCTTGACTTGCTGCAGTCAAGGTGGATAAAATCACGTAAATGAATGTGAGCAAAATTGGACATAGAACAGCCCTATGCAGGAAATCTCTTGCATTTAAGTCAAAGTCAGACCAAATACATAGTGCAGATCCAGAAAAAACAAAATAAACAAAATTCTAAGCAAATGAAGCTCCATCGCATTCAGTTTTATGACCTACGTGGATTTACTACAAAGGCGAGAATGTAAATTAAATTTGCTCACAACCTTATCATGGGGAGATTTATGCTAACAGAAGAATGAAGAAATACTACATTTATATTAGCCAAAAAGGCTGAGAAAGGTATACAGCAGAATAAATATGCAGTTTATAATTCAAGAAACAAAAGAATAAAAAACGAATTCGTAGTCTGATTGGAGACACAAACAGCAAAGTTGCTGAAATTATTAGAATCTATCATGCACTTGATAATAGGTGAATTTGACTATAATCACGCCCTAAATAATTACATTTTTATGTTGTTTTGATGATATATAT
>MU716218.1:11630-26262 GCA_026770625.1 Nicotiana glauca
GAATACAGACCATTTTTCAACTCTTAAACTCTCATTTAGGGACTAAGTGTCCCAAAACACTCCAAATCCTAATAACGAACGTCCCGGCAAACCAAAATAGCAGAAATGAACTTAGGGAAAGCAGTTAATGGGGAATCGGGGCGTAAATTCCAAAAACGACCGGCCGGGTCGTTACATCAAATCGCCAAAATAACGTCATATACCACGAATAAAGCTTTAAAATCCAAGAATTCTTTCAAATTTCATAAAACATCAAATTTTCCATTTTGAGTCCGAAACGCGTCAAACGACGTCTGTTTTCAACCAAATTTTACCGAAAGAGCTTAAACCATATATAAGACCTGTACTGGGAGCCGGAACCAAAATACGATCCCGATACCATCACTTTCTAATCAAATTTCATTTCCATTTTCCTTAAATATTTTCAGAAAATAATTTTACTCAAAAATTCATTTCCCGGGCCTAGGACCTCTGAATTCGATTTCGGGCGTACGTCCAAGACCCATATTTTTCTACGGACCTCCCGGGACCATCAAATCACGGGTCCGGGTCCGTTTACCCAAAATATTGATCGAATTCAAATTTATTTATTTTAATATCAAAACTTAGTAAATTTTCACAGAATTTTATATTTGAGCTTCCGGCTATGCGCCCGAACTGCGCACGCAAATCGAGTCAACTGTAAATGAGGTTTTCAAGGCCTCGAAAGCTCGAAATGGATAAGAAAATAGGTGATTACCCTTTGGGTCGTCAAATCAAATCTCTCGCCGTATAATAGCCAGTATTTCAAATTAAGTTTGTAGACCCAATCACCGTCCACTAAAATTCCCCAAATCACTCTAAACTTTCCTCGAGGTGTTTAGTTATCCTGCCACTGAACCCATAGGCTACTCTGCCACTCTCCCACTTTGGTCAAAATCACTCCTTCAAGCAACCATTCGACTCTCGTTTCTCACTCTTAGCCTTCTAGAAAATTTAACCACCGCAAGGCACCTCCCGCATGTACTTCCTCATCCTTCGCTACCCAGTTATTTCTTTAAATAAGAATCTATCTCTGTAACCAATAGATCGCTACTAACTTTAAACCTCTCCGAAAATCATCTTTCTCGAGCCATCGACACCAGGAACACGGATCAAATCCTGATACATCGCAATCTCTGACAATCGCTTCCCCAACTCCATTTCATAATACCCTGCCCCAAAGGCGAATTGAAGAAGATCGTAACACAGATGAACTTAACACATTCAATCAAGGGTGACGACACCACATCACTGACGAAAATACCACCACACTCGAAAATACCAAATCTCGTTACTCCATCAACCCAAACCTGAACATTCATAGTTCTATTGTCTTTCCTCAGCTAGAAATAAAATACTGAATCATGCACTGAGTATACCTCCTTTCAAGTCATTCACTACCCCGACATATAGGTAAGTACCCCACCATCGCATCAAAAATATTATGCGATAACCAATCACGAGCACCATAGACTTAAAGTTCTCAAAAGTACAACTACTAACTAAAATGACGGAATATCCTTCCACAAGGCGACGACAATAGCCCAAATCAAATACGCAAGGAGAGACATCCTGCACCACATCTGTAGTACCATTACAATTCCTCAAATTCTTGATTTACAACAAGCGATTCACATCGCGTAAGATTGAATAGGAAAGAAATAAAGGTACAAGCCTCAAAAGAATCGACCGCACGATCCAAAAACCATTAAAGATCATGATGGCGCCGTGCACCACTATCAGGCAAGCCAACAATAAAAAATTAATTAAATTCTTATTTTACTATTTTTGAAAGCATAAATTTCCTTCAATTTGACTAATACAAGACGAACTTTATAGAATAAATAATAATGTCTTTAACAAATTTAAATATATAGTCATCTCAAAACTCGGTGTCACAAGTGCATGAGCAATTTCTTGAAATTAAAATGTAATACAATAACTGTTCGAAATACAAATTGGACAGAAAAGAAAAATACAATACTCTGAAGGAAACTTTACTGGCTGCTTCGAGAGATGCAGCTCACCTAAGTCTCTGTATCTACCATGTCGTTGCTCCCAACGAGGCCAGTAGCATACGTGTACCTATGCAACAAAAATGCACAGCAAGTGTAGTATGAGTACGAAAACAACACGTACCAAGTAAATATCCAGTATAACCTCAAAGAAATAGTGACGAAAGGTTGACTTCGACACTTACTAGTGGTCCAATAATAAAATACCAATAATGTGAAAAATCAAGGATTTTATAAGGCAACTACAAACTCATTAATCATGAAGCAAGTAAATAATTTTTTTTAATAATAAGGGATTTCCAAAATTCACATTTCATCATTTATCAATTTATCTCAGGCCGAGGAGGCAATATCAAAAATTATAAATTTCAAGGCAAGCAATACAAGCATGCACAAATCATGTCGAGGCCGTACCCTCGATGCAACATAATATTTAAACTGTGTACTGCCAGAGGATCAAATGGCACGAACCATAGATACATCTATTACCTCGCTCGCGAATCATACATACGAAGCTGTCAAATATAAATAAAAGTATTACCCCGCTCATGAATCATACGTGCGACGTGGTTACACATAGATAAACACATTCAAACAGTCAATCAAGAACTCATCAGAGAAACAGTTACCCAAAGAATGGCAACTTCTATTTTATCAGTCAAGAAAATGATGTTTAGCCTTTTAGAAATTCATTTACCAAGTTCGATATAATTTTAGCAAGTTAAATCGACAGTAGGGTTACAAATATCGCTAGTATATCATGCTTTTGGGTCCTAGAAAACACGGACTTAAGAATAATAGTATCTACGCACGGACTCTCGTCACCTCGTGTGTACGTAGCCCCCACAAATAGGAGCACATAATTAATTATTTACCTATGGGGTTAATTCCCTCTTACAAGGTTAGAAAAGAGACTTACCTCCCTCGAAGTTCCATAACCGGCTTCCAAGCCCTTCCGACGATACAAACCGATGCTCAACGCTCCAAAACTGGCCAATAATTATGCAAACCCATTAATATTTTTCTAAAATACTCATTATAATCCAATTTATAAAAATTTCTAAACCCGATGGAAAAATCGATAAAAATCACCCTCGGGCCCACGTGCCCGGATTCTGAAATTTTTTGAAGATAAACTTTACCCATAACCTCATGAACTCAAATATATAATTTACTCTCAATTTCATGTCCAAATTCGTGGTAACAATCCAAAATTACAAATTCTAGATTTTTCCACCAAAACCCCAAATTTCTACTAATTTCCATGTTAAAATCTATACATAATCAATGTGTTTAAATCATAATAGGTGGCAATAACTTACCTTGCCATTGATGATGAAAACTAGAAACCCTCCAAGAATTGTCCAAGCCAAGAGAAAATGAAAGAAAATGGGCCAAATCCCGTCTTTAAAACAACTCACTGCGCAGCACTGCCCTTCTTTGCGAATGCGACAATACCCTCGAGTTCGCAAAGCACAACCTATTTTTGCCCCAGAATTCCTTCTTCACGTTCGCAGCCTGCTGATCGCGTTCGCGAAGGCCAGCTACCCAGACCCTTCGCGTTCGCGTAGGCCAAATGTCTTAGGCCCGTCCTCATTTCCTTCTACGCATTCTCAACTACCCACTCGCATTCGCGTAGGTTCCTCATGTCTTTCACCGTGTTCGTGAAGGCCAATCTCGACAGCCCTTCAATTTCCTCTTTGCCAACGCGGGACTTCCTTCGCGTTCGCGAAGAAGAACACCAGACACCAGCAATAGAAGTTCCAAAATAGATCCGAAACCACCCCGAAACACACCTGAGGCCCCTAGACCCCGTCCAATCACACAAACTAGTCCCGCAACATAATACGGACCTGCTCGAGGCCTCAAATCACATCAAAAAAATGTTAAAATCATGAATCACACCCTAATTCAAACTTGATGAACTTTAGAACTTCAAAATTCTTCTTTCGATGTCAAAACCTATTAATTCATGTCCAATTGACCTTAAATTTTGCACACAAGTAATACTCGACATCACGGACCTACTCCAACATCCGGAATCGGATTCCGACCCTAATATCAAAATGTCCGCTTCCGGTCAAAATTCTCAAAACCCTTCAAATTTCTAACTTTAGCCAAATGACTCCAAAATGACTTACGAACCATTGAATCCATTTCCAGACGCGCCCCTAATACTAGAATCACCATACGGAGCTATTCCCAAACTCGAAATTCCAACCGAACATTGATAATACTGAAATGCACTTCAACCCAAACTTATGAAATTCTTCCAAAAATACTAACTTCCACAATAGGCGCTGAAACGCTACCGGGACATCCAAAACCCGATTCGGACATACGCCTAAGTCCATAATCATCATACAAACCTGTTTGAACCTTCAAATCCCAATTCTACGGTCATTTACTCAAAAACCCCAATTTGAAAGCAATTTCATATATAATATTAACTAATGGCCACCACTTTGAACAAAACACTTCCTGATCTATCAAAACTTGAGCCTTTAGATGGAAAAAATTATAAGCGTTGGTCCCAAAACTTTTAATTTTCTTTGAACAATTAGAAGTTGATTATATTTTGTTTAACGATCTTGCTGCTGATAATTCTAATTCTACTAATATTGTTGGTGCTGATGATGCTGTTAAGAAGAAATTTGAAAAGGATAATAAATCAGTAAGAGGACACCTGCTTAATCATATGACTAACCCTCTCTTTGATTTGTTTATAAATTATAAATCTGCTAAAATCATATGGGACAGTTTGGAGAAAAAATATGGTGCTGATGATGCGGGAAAGAAAGTATGCCGTTGGAAAGTGGATCAAGTTTCAAATGGTTGAAGATAAGCCAATCATGGAACAGGTTCACGAGTATGAGAACTTGACTGCTGATGTTTTGAACGAGAGCATGGAGATGTGTGAGGTTCTTCAGGCTAATGTTCTGCTTGAAATGTTTCCACCTTCCTGGAGTGATTACAGGAATCAACTGAAACACAAGAAGAAAAATTTAACTCTTCAAGAACTAACCAGTCACATGAGGACTGAGGAAGCAAACCGCCTCAAAGATGAGGAGACTGAGCGGCTTAAGGATAAGATGTAATCTCTCTCTCTCTCTCTCTCTCTCTCTCTCTCTCTCTCTCTCTCTTAATTTTTCTAAAGCTAACCTTGTGGAATCTTCTAGTACTTTTGTGAAAGACAGGTTTAAAGGAAAACAAAAGAAAGGCCAGAAGAAAAAGACATGGGAAGAAGCAGAATTACTTCAATAAGCCAGAGGGTCATATTAAAAAGTCGAGAGGACCTTGCTATCTCTGCGGAAAAATTAGTCACAAGGCTTTTCAGTGCAACCAGAGACAAGGACAAAGCTCAAAGAATGGAGGAAAAGATCTGGTCCAAGCTAACCTTACTGAAAAATATTTTCGTTTTTTAAAAACTGAAAAAATTATTTTCAACAAAATATTTTCGTTTTTGAAAAATATTTTTTATATTTTTTTGGTTTTTTAAAAGAATTTTGTTTTGTTAAAACTGGAAAAACAAATTTGTAAAAACAGAAAAAAAAATATTTTTTTATTTTTTGACAAGATATTTTCATTTTTTAAAAACTAAAATTTAAAAAAAAACTAGAAAAAATGAAAATAGGGGTCAGGTTGTTTGTTTTTTTAAAAAACGGGTCGGGTAAAAGAAATTAGAAATGGGTCGTTTTAATCTGGTGTTGCCACGTGGCATTCTATCCAAAAATAAAGGTATTTTTGTTTCAAAGTATGACAATAGGGGTATAGATAACCCAATAGTATGACGGTAGGGATATGGATAGCCCAATAGTATAACGAAGGGTACAGGTAAACAATATTTGAAAGTAGAGGGATATATTTAACCCTTTTCCGTTTATATAATTGAGCCTTAGTATTTTCTCTATTTGTTCAACTATATTATTCTTGTGGTTGATTGAAGGGCCCTAAATTAGCTGTGCCTATTTAGTATGTATTACTCGGGAGAGTGTGCCTATTTAGGTAGTTGTTGAACAACATCACTCCCGACGTATGTGAGGAATTAATTACCAAGGGTTTAAAGTGGGATTAGGGATAACGAAACCTTGGGTGCGATCTAAGTGAGCTGTAATAATAGCCAGCTAGCGTAACTCGGGAGAGTGCGTCTAATAAATTGTGGTAATTACTCGGGAGAGAGCTACAACAGTCAGAGCACTCATGATCGATAGAGAATACTTAGGCGAACTTATAGAAAACGTAGCGGGAAAGATTCCGATAATTGGGGAAATCATTACACTAGACCTCCTTAATCTTGACTTCAATCCTTATCCTTGTTAATTGATAGTTTTACGGCTTTCTAGATTTGTTAGATAATTAGATAAAAATAAATATTAGTAGAATCTTTGTAATTAGAAAATTATTTGGACTTGTGTTTCTTAGCGATATTGAACAACTATAGCTAAGCCTTAGTTCTCTGTGATATTCGACTTCGGACTTGTAAACCGGATTATATTTGCAGCGATCGCTTAGTCCTTTTTATAAGCCATAGTTGGGCGTGATCAACGGACATATGCCAGCTTGGAACACAACTAATGTACAACAATTAAGTCAATCAGTGATGTCATCAAAAGAATCCAGCAATTCCCAGGTGGTTGAACCTCCTTAGCCATTTTCTATCAATTGATCTTGATTGTCTGTCCAAATCTAAGCTATATGCTTTTACAAAAGTTCCAGCGTAGAATGCTTAGGTTGAAAACTGTTTTAACGTTAAAAGTTTGACATTTGGGGCCCTCATGAAATACGAAGTTGCATGTATTTGGAAATGGATTAGTATGTTTAAATTCATATTTCAGATGGTAAAGCATACATTTTCCACAGAAGCATGAAGATCAATATCTATTCCATTCTCATTTTTATGTAGCTATTCATGATATCATTTTAGTGTTGATAGGATAGCTTTTCACAAAAGCTTGCTTAACATCCTGTATATTGCCACTTGAACTTTGTTTCATATATATTTGAAACATTTAAGCCTAAAGTGTGCAGGGATTAACTTCCCTGCAATAGTTGTGTTTAAACGGCTATTTCTAACTTTTATTATTGCAGTATTGTATATCCTCGGTTGCTTTATCTTTACCTCAGTCTTTTGGTACTCATGTCTCACAAAGTAGCTAATATGTCTAATTACATTGAAGGTACTAAGGAATATTCACCTCGAAATGGAAACCTGGTTTTTCCCCTAGACTGTTTTTCTTCAAGAATTAAACACATGCTGGGACTTAAATAGTGTCCTGAGATTATTCACTTAATGTGCATGCTAATCCATAAAGATATGAATTAGTCTTTTTCCATAAAGAAAGGAATTAGTCCATCTTAACAAATTGATCTCTCAATTTGGTGTTCTGTTTGAAGCTGTCTAATCTTATTCTTACTTACAACCAGTCTAACTTCAGTGAGTCATTGGTCTTCTGATGTTTCCTGACATCCAGAGAATTATTAGCAAATCAATCTTAATAGTGAAATTTGTATGCTTTCTTCAGGCCGAGCTTGCTGCAAAGATAATTGGAATGCCATTGGAGATGGACAATTCAAAGCTACTATTATTGTTGGGGTCATCCGAATCTTTAGCAGCCAAGATGGAGGAAGCTGTTGAGGTGCTCAAGCTCCTTAAGGCTAAAGTCTATGTCTGCAGTTCTTTCCTTAGCACTTGCTTCTGCCCATAGTAGTTCATTCTGCCAATCAAGAGCCTGCCTATAGATGCCTTGCCACCCCAATAATGTCCTCCATACTTCAGCAGATTCTCTATAAGAGAAGAATATATTGTCTGTAGACTCATCCAATTAATTGCACAATAGACCGCTAGCATTACCAACAACTCCCCGAGCAACAAGTCAGTCCCTAGTAAGTAGCATATTTTGTATAGCCAAATTTAATACAACGATTGTTACATGTTAATCTCCTTCATGATCACCTTTGAAAGTCACCTCATTTTGTCACGACTCGAAATCCTAACTTCAGGATCATAATTGCGCCTATCATTTCACTTGTTGGGCAAGCCAATGTTAGCTATACTTATTATCTAGTCTTTAACAATTCTAATTAATTAATAACAATTACAACTGAAAAGTATGAATTAATGTAATAAGCTACTGAACGACGTAATCCAAATACAACCCAAAAACTGGAGTCATGAATACATGAGCGCCTAGAATACTACACATAATAATCTGAATAAAACATAACTGTTTGAATCAAAATAAATAGTAATAGTAACAGAGAAGGGGACTTTAGGGCTGCAAACACTGTGCAGTTATATCTCAAGTCTCCGCCGGTAGCTATATCGGCGGCCTCACTAAACCATGTCGGGACCAACCCCAGTATCTGGACAAGAAGAGTAGAGTGTAGTATGAGTATAACCGACCTCATGTACTCTGTAAGTGTCGTGCTTAATAACCTCGACGAAGTAGTGACGAGGATAAAGCGGACCACTTACAATAACAATAATAATAATAACAATAATAATAACAATAACAAAAATAATAATAATAACAATAAGAATAACAATAATAATAAGAATAATAATAAAATAATAATAATAACAATAATAATAACAAAAATAATAATAATAACAACAATAATAATAATAACAAGAATAATAACAATAAGAATAATAACAATAATAATAACAATAATAATAATAATAATAATAATAATAACAACAACAACAATAATAATAATAAAAATAATAATAATAACAATAATAATAATAATAATAATAATAATAATAATAATAATAATAATAATAATAATGCGGCCTCACTAAACCATGTCGGGACCAACCCCAATATCTGGACAAGAAGAGTAGAGTGTAGTATGAGTACAACCGACCTCATGTACTCTGTAAGTGTCGTGCTTAATAACCTCGACGAAGTAGTAACAGTAACAGTAACAGTAACAATACCAATAACAATAACAATAACAATAACAATTAACTCGTGAAAAGAAAAACAGTAAATGGAAGTAAAGTAATTAACTCGTGAAAATGAACTCAAACCTCACTATCAGAGAGCCCAAAATAATAAGTCTCGTAGTCTCATATAAAAATGCCAAGGCCAACTCAACAATAACACCAAGTATACATATACAACCCGTTGCGGCGCGCAACCCGATTTCACCATATCATTATTGTCAATGCCAAGTACCACATATACAATCCATTGCGGCGCGCAACCAGATCCCACCATATTATTATTTGTCAATATTATGATTCGCCCTTATTCCACCATTTCAATTCATTATTTTTCAATTTTCGTTTTAGCGTGCAACCCGCTCCCCAAACAATTTTATTTAACATAAACAATCTAATAACTCAAGTTACAAGGAATTTCTACATCAAGAGAGTAAAAGTACAAAGGTAATAAAAGACCACGTAATAACCAAAGAATCTCTAACAATTCGAAGTTTCAACTTTACAAGTTTATCGATATCTAACAAACTCAACAACTTACATAAATAAAACTACATCATAGAATGCAACAAATATTACAAAAATAATAGGACAAGTAAAATATGTGATAATCAAGGTGTGCAAGTAAAAAAATTAAACGCAAATAGCAAATAAGCATGGGGTCTTGGAAGGGACGAACAATTTAATACAAAAATAACTAAATGACAAATAACAATTATGGCATAGAAGTCAAACAGAGCATGTAACAATTAAGGCATGGAATAAGATAATTCATGAACTAACGAGAAACACGGAAACAGACATTTTGGCGCGTATATACACTCGTCACCTTGCATATACGCCGTTTTCTCACATAAACCACACAACACATAGTTTAAAAATTCTTAATTCCCTCAGGTCAAGGTTAGATCCAACACTTACCTCACTCCGCGAACCAAAGCAATCAACTAACCATGACCTTGCCTTTTGAACAACTCTTCAAACCAACCAAATCTAGCAAATATAGTTCAAGTAATTTAAAATAAACTTTAGAAACTATCCACAAATAAAAAATATTTAATCTTTAATAATTTTGAAAGATGTCAACAAAAGTCAACCCCGGGCCTGCTATGTCAAAACTTAAGATTCGTACCAAAACCCAATTACCCATTTATCCCCGAGCCCGATTATGTGATTAGTTTTAAAATTCGACCTCAATTTGAGGTCTAATCTCAATTGCTACCTAAATCTTTAAATTCTACCATGAAAAGGCATAGATTAAAGGTTGGAATCAATGGGTGTTTGTGAAAATGGAAGGAAATAAGTTAAATTCTACTAATCTATGAAGTTGAGATGAAAAACCTCTTCAAAATCGCCTCTAGGCCGAGCTCAAACTTGAAAATGGTGGGGGGAAAGGAAAATGGGATGAAAAAACTCTTCAAAATCGCCTCTAAGCCTTTCACATTGAAAAAGTCTTAGCTCCCTCCTTGACTTCGCGTTTGCGAGCCACAACCTGTGTTCGCGTAGAGTAAAAGCTCAGCTCCCCCAGAATCCTACAAAGCTTCACGTTCGCGAAGTACCCCCCTCCACTTCGCGTTCGCGGCCAGTTCCTCGTATTCACAAAGAGTAACTTCTCCCCAGTCCCAATTTCCCCTCCACGATTGCAAGAGTAGCTTCGCGATTGTGAAGCATAAAACACCAGACATTAGCATGTAGTTGAAACCATCAACTTCCTAAGTCTTAAATGGTCCGTAGCCTATCCAAAGTTCACCGGAGGCCTTCGATCTCCAAGACAAACATACACACAAGTGTAATAACATCATATGAACTTGCTCGCACAATCAAAATAACACCTAGAACTATGAATCGAACATCAAAATGTATAAACTTTTCAAAGAAACTTAAGAAATTTCAAATTCATAACCGAGCGTCTGAATCATATCAAATCAAATTCTGTTTGACACCAAATTTTGTAGACTAGTTATAAATGGTAAAACAAAACTATACCAAGCTTTGGAACTAGAATTTGAACCCAGTAGCAAAAATGTCAACCTACGGTCAAACTTAGGAATTCTTTAAACATTCAAATTACTAGTTTTAAACAAATTGCGATAAATCAAGTTAGGGACTTTTGAATTCAATTTTGGGCATAATCCAAAGTCTAAATTACTATACTGACCCACTGGGACCGTTAAAATACCAATCTGAGTCCATTTATATAATATGTTGACTGTAGTCAACTCAAATCATTTTAAGGCTAAAATTCATATTTTCTTCAATTTTTCACATAAAAACATTTCGGAAGAGAAAACGGACAATGCACACAACTCGAGAAACACTAAAAGGAGATAGTCGATGGTTCGAAATGCAAAAATAAAGGCAAAAATCAAAATGACCGATGAGGTCATCACATTCTCCATCTCTAAAACAAACATTCGTCATTGAATGGACATATAAAGGTACCTGGGATGGTGAAAAGGTAGGGGTATCTACTCCGCTTGTTGGACTTAGAATCCCACGTGGCTACCTCGATTGGCTGACCTCTCCACTACACTCTAACAGAAGGATAACTCTTAGACCTCAACTTTTGGACCTACCGGGCTAAAATGTCCACTGACACCTCCACAAAAGAAAAATCCTTATCCAATTGGACAGAGCTGAAATCTAATACATGTGACAGATCATCGTGATACTTTTGGAGCATGGAAAAATGGAACACTGGTGAACTGCTGATAAGCTAGGTGGAAATGCAAGCTTGTAAGCCACCTCATCAAATCTCTCAAGAATCTCAAAGGGTCTGATGCACCTAGGGCTCAACTTGCCCTTCTTCCTGAACCTCATCACATCCTTCATGGGTGAAACCCATAGCAAAATCCTCTCTCCAACCATGAATGCAACATCACAAACCCTCTGATCAGCATAACTCTTCTGCCTATATTGAGCTGTACGAAGTTGATCCTGAATCATCTTGAAATTTTTCAAGGCATCCTGAACCAAATCGGTACCCAAAAACCTAGCCTTTCTCGATTCAAACCAACTAACTGAAAAACGACACCTCTTCCCATATAAGGCCCATAAGGAGCCATCTGATTACTGGATTAGTAGTTATTGTTGTAGGCAAACTCCGCAAGCGGCAAGAACTGATCACAAGAACCCTCAAAATCTATAACACAGGCGTAAAGCATATCCTCCAATATCTGAATGGTGCACTTGGACTGTCCATCCGTCTGGGATGATATGTGTAACGACCCGGCCGGTCATTTTTGAAATTTACACCCCGATTCCCCATTTACTACTTTCCCTAAGTTCACTTCTGCTATTTTGGTTTGCCGGGACGTTCGGTTTTAGGATTCGGAGTGTTTCGGGACACTTAGTCTCTAAATGAGAGCTTAAGAGTTGAAAAATAGTTCGTATTTGGAGCAGTGTGAAAATGACCTCAGAATGGAAATCTGATGGTTCTGTTAGTTCCGTTAGGTGATTTTGGGGTTGGGAGCATATTCGGAATGTCATTTGGAGGTCCGTAGCTCATTTAGGCTTGAATTGCCGAAGTTTAAGTTTTTGAAGTTCCGTTCCGATAGTGAATTTTGTATCCGAGGGTCGCTTTGGGATTCCAGAGTTGTTGTAGCTTCGTCATGTCATTTTGGATGTGCGTGCAAAATTTCAGGTCATTCGGACAAGGTTTGGATAGGTTTTTGATCGAAAGTGTGTTTGGTTAGAATTTGAAGTTCATAGGCTTGAATCTTTGATTAATTCGTGTTTCCGGCGTTGTTTTAGGTGGTTTAAGGATTTGAGCAAGTTTGAATGATGTTATGGGACATGTCTGTAGGTTTGGTTGAGGTCCCGGGGGCCTCGGGTGTGTTTCGGATGCTCAACGGAGCAATTTGAAGTTAAAATTCATAGCAGAAAATTGCAGATCTGATATCCTTTTACGCGTTCGCGAACTCACAAACATAGTGTCCAGAAAAGTAAGATTGGTTTTTTAGACCCTATAAGCATGGCTTCTAACTGCTAAATATGCTGAACCTATTTAGCGTGACTCCTAAATGTAGAAATTAATTTTAAACTTATAGGCATGGTATCTAAACGTGCGATATCGATTGTAACCTATATGCATGGTTTCTAGAATGCAAATAGTCAAACAACACAATGATATAATTTCTGATTGTAGAAGTGGATTTGAACCCTATAGACATGATCTCTATAATGCATACAAGTGATGAACCTTGCAAAGACTTATAGATATGGTTTCTAGGAATGTAAACACTAATTTTAAATACTATAGATATGATACCTACCCATTCCCCAACAAAAATGTGTATAATAATCCCACTCCATTTTACTAATTTTTCCAATATCTGTTTACAAAGTAAATAATATTACAGACCAAGAGTAAAATGAATTACAAGAATGATAACAATATACTATAGGGAGCCTGGATAGGCCCAAAGAAAAAACCTGGGGAACCTGGCCTTCAAACAGTCTCAAATGCTACATCTCATAGTGCAAGAGGGGTACCCTGATATGTCAAAGTTCCCAAGGGCCTCAGGGACCCAGGGCAGTGCTCATACTAAGGTCCTCTTAGAACATCAACTTGTGCAGTGTGGAGTAGCCAGCCCCAGTATGTCAAAGTTCAGAAGAGCATCATGGACTCCAATGCAATGCTCATACTAGAGGGGCAGGAGCCTGAGTGTTCTAGGAATTGAAGTGGATAGTTCTTTATAAGAGTAGTTTTGAGAAAACATTTTTTTAGACTCTTCAGGAAATAAGGAGCAAACAGGGTCACTCTTGGAACTCAGGCAAAGGTTTCAGCAAACAGCATTTACAAATCAAATATCTTAGTTTATTGGATGTTACTAAGTGACCAAAAATAGAAGAAAGGCATGCTGAGGACCAAAACAACCACATATAAGGGATAGTAGGGATTGGGGAGCAAGGTATCAAGATGGGAAGAACATGCTTAATTGGGGAGTAAACATGACATAGATCTAACTTTAGACATAAGTAAACATGCATCCTTGCTGAAAGCAGAACCCCTAGTTCTAATTAAAAAAACAGAGGTCAACATGCTATTGTAGTAAACACATGTATTGGATAGGAGTAGACATAAATATATAGATGAATATTAATAGACATGCTAGGAAATACATAGTTAGACATGCTATTGACTACATAGAAGTAGCCACATAGATTGGACAAAAGTATCAGGCTAACCAAGTAAGCAACACATGGATTGAACAAAAGTAAGTATGCTGGTAAACACACAAATTCAAACAAAAGTAACATGCTGATAAACACACAGATTTAAACAGAAATAGCATGTTGACAATCACACAAATTTAAACAGAAGTAGCATGCTGATAAACACACATATTTAAAAAGAAGTAGCATGCTGATAAACACACAAATTAATTGAATGACAATGGTAGAGACATACCATTTAAGGAAGCAGAAACAGAAGGTAAAGTAGACAAGATTCAACAGCCTAGCCTTTGCTTTCAGTCGGCTAGTCAAGCAAGGATCACAAGTAGCAGAGAGAGAGAGAGATGAGAGGAAAGTTTTGTGTATGTGTGAATTATTGTTCTTCCCTAAGGTAGAATGAGAGTGCATATATATATATATATATATATATATATATATATATATATATATATATATATATATATATATA
>MU716218.1:26624-67842 GCA_026770625.1 Nicotiana glauca
ACCCTATTGTTAATGTTGTTCATATTTTATTGCTCTGGTTGTTGTTGTTGGTATATTATATTGGAGAAGTCCCTTGTTACAGGGGAGATGCTGCTCCAATATACATCATAGAGCTACTACTTAAGTTACGGACTTAGCCTTTACTCAGCATCGATTTTGAATCTCCTTATGCTATGGTAGACTGAGTTGAGTTGTTTGAAGAGTTTCTTGGAAGCTATTAAGGATTCAAGGAGGTTAAGGTATGTTAAGGCTAATTCTTTCCTTCATTTTGGAATGATCCAGTAACTACATGTGTTTGATAACGAGACATAAAGAGAAGTTCATATTCCTGAATTTATGTACATTGTCCTAGTCTCATAAGTTACAGCATTCTCCCTTACCAGAACTTCATATTTAGTTTACTTTTGTCTTCTTTCAGCCAAGAGAGCATAGAGAGTGTATATATATATATATATATATATATATATATATATATATATATATATATATATATATATATAGGAGTCGAATAGTATAGATAAATAAAGCAAGGCAAATTGACAGTGCAAAAATAAGGTAAGGAAGTAATCAAATAATCAATCAAGCTTGATTGGGGGTAGGAAATTAGGGAAATATACCATAAATAACTCTGATTCAATTTCAAATAAGGCAAGAAGTAGGTTTGACAGTAAATTAGGGTTAGAACCCTTAAATCAAGTAATCACCTTCACAAATAAGGTAACACGAATAATCAGAGACCAATCAAAGGGCCAATCAACCCACAGATAGACAAGAGATGTCAATTAAGAATCAGGATTAAGGAAAACAAATCAGAGACCAGTAAATTAGTTTAGTACAAAAATGAAACCCTAGATAATTAGGTTAATCATTCAATTATTCAAACAATAACGGCAAGAGGTTGAAATTAAATACTGAATAGTCAAGCAATTGGCCCAGAAACATAACCATACGAGAAAATTCAACAGAAACATAAAAACTTCAGAAAACCTTTTGCAAAAATAGAAGTGGAAACCCCAGATAATTAGAAAGATACTTAGGGTTGATTAGTAGCAGGAAGATTAGGAGAACTTTAAAGAAATTTCCATGGAAATAGAAAGAACTTCAAACATATAGAGATTAGAACGACAGAAATCAGAGAAATCAAAAACCTACAGTAGTGTAGTGCTAAAAATTGGTTGGTAGCAGAAAGTAAAAGAATCTTAAAGAACAGCCATGGGAATTTGAAAACACTTCAAACATGCAGAGGAACCTCAGATAATAAAGAAATCAAACCTAAGATAACATAGTGCCAGAAGTCAACTAATAGTGAAGAAACAAGAAACTCTTTAAAGAAAAGTCGACGACGAAGTCAGAAAATTTCCAGATCTACAAATATCTGGATGAATTCATATTTGAAATGAGGGGTTTGAAGAAAGAATGAAAGGGTAAAGAGAATCTAGTCTCAAACAAGAGATTTGAACCATAAAAGCATCGAAATAGTAACATCATAACAATAGACGGACTCTGAGAGAGACTTGATCTAGTTAGATCTCTTCGAGATTTTTCCAGGAAATTATAAGTACGAGCAACCAGGAGATGTAGAAGATCAGTAGGAGCCTCAAACGGTCGTGGAAATCCATGGATCGAGTGAGAATCGGAGGGAATATGATTAGTTTTGGGTGGCGGTGGCTAGGGTTAGGTTTAGGTCTCAAATAGACAGAGAGGATGAGGGATTCTAGGGCGGCCTTTTGATGAGAATGAATTAGGTTTGGGGGGGTCGTTTCATTAAAATAGATAAGAAGTGATGGTGGTCTTTGATCTCTATGATCAACGGCCAGCATTTAGAGGGTTTGGGGCCGGGTAAGATTTAACTTGGTCTTGAGGTAGTTGGTTTGGGATTGGTCTTAGTGGGTTAGGGATTTGGGCTATTTAGTTTAGGTTAGATCTGAAAATAAAAAAAGGGGTCATTTGTTAAATACCCATTTAATTGCTAAAACAATTTTTTTAAATACTTAATAAATTATAAAAAATGACTTTCAGGCCTAGAAATATTTTACAATAATTACTTAATATTTTGAAAATATAAAAGGCTATTTTCTAGTAAAATAATACAATAATGCATGCATGGGCTATAATTGCAAAGTAATTGCAATTATAACCCCAAAATATAAATACGGCTATTTGTGAAATAATTAAAACTTAGTACAAATGCAAATGATAAAATTAAGCCACAAAATTATTTTAAAACTATTTGTGATGTAATTAATGATTGTTTATATAAATAAAATGCTAGGATAAATTAATTAAAAGTCCTGTAAAAATGTAGAAATTATGGAAAAATGTCAACTGATGCTAATGCATAGTTTTGAAGGCATACATGCATTTTAAAGATATTATAGGGAAAAATTGGGTATCAACAGCCGCCCCTCTTTACCCGGGAAGGATACAAGAGTTTTTGGGTAAAGAAATGATGGCTAATTTTGACCAATTGGGATGTTTCAAAAAATAGAGGTCGAACCCTTGTCTTTGAACTGCTTACATATCACTAACTTTATAGGAATCATGCCATGTGTAGTTCTGGATTCAACAGTGGAATATACCGATGAATTCATCACAACAACGGACACGAGACTTTGGAATGGGTGGAAAGATGGTTATGGTGAGCGGTCAGATTTGAGATAATTTGAAAGAACTAGAGTGAGATTGCTCCTGTTGGGGTAGAGGTTGCTTATCGGGTCACCTGCAAGTAAAGAGATGCTACAAGTATATATTTTTGCGGAAATTTACACATGATGTAGATTTCCTTCAGACCATGAGAATTGTCTTTGGACGGTTGAGGATGACGTCCTTAGACTATGACATCATGGGCCATGAATTGTTTGGTGGGTGATTCATAGGCCATGAAAATGGTTCCTCCGAACCATGACGTATTTGAATAATGATATGCAAATTTGAGAGATCCTCAGGTCATGGCATGGTGTCTTTAAACGATGACGCCTTTGGAGAAGTTGGCGATATTTCATCCCATGAGATGCAATAATATGATGCTAAAAACAACAAGGCAAGGCTTAGACTTCTAAGGTTCAGGGTAGAGCTTAGCTAAAAAATAGGAGTAAATAGATAGTGCAGGAGAGACGGTGCTTAGTCTCGATAAATAAAGGCGGTGATTGGCCTTATGTAAATATGAGGCAGAGCTTAGCCTCATGCAAGATTCGGGACAGGGCTTAGTCCCATGCAAATGGAAGGAAGAGCTTAACCTTATGCAAAATAGAGGCAGGGCTTAGCCTCATATAAGATTCGGGACAGGGCGTAGTCCCATGCAGATGGAAGGCAGAGCTTAGCCTTATGAAAAATGGAGGCAGGTCTTAGACTCATACAGATGTGGAGGCAGGGCTTAGCCCCATGCAAATGGAAGGCAGAGCTTAGCCTTATACAGAATAGAGGCAGGGCTTAGCCTCATGGAAGATTCGGAATAGGGATTAGTCCCATTCAAATGGAAGGCAGAGCTTAGCCGTATACAAAAATAGAGGCAGGGTTTAGCCTCATTCAAGATTCGGGATAGGGCTTAGTCCCATGCAGATAGAAGGCAGAGCTTAGCCTTATGCAAAATTGAGGTAGGGCTTAGCCTCATACAGATATGGAGGCAAGGCTTAACCTCATGTAGATGGAAGGCAGAGCTTAGCATTATGCATAATGGAGGCAGGGCTTAGCCTCATGCAGGATTCGGGACAGGGCTTAGTCTCATGCAAATGGAAGGTAGAGCTTAGCCTTATGTAAAAATGGAGGCAGGTCTTAGCCTCATGCAAGATTTGGGACAGGGCTTAGTCCCATGCAGATGGATGGCAGAGCTTAGCCTTATGCAAAATAGAGGCAGGGTTTAGACTTGTGCAAGATTCAGGGCAGTGCTTAGCTCGATGCAAATGATGAGGGTAGTGCTTAGCCCTATGCAAGTAATAAGGGCAGTGCTTAGCCCTATGTAGAGAAAGGCAATGTTTAGCCTCATGCAATAATGGAGGTAGAGCTAAGCCTCATGCAAATAGGGGAAGGAAATGATTAGCCTTATACAAGAATAGAGGTAGAGCTTAACCTCATGCAAGGATGAAGGCATTGTTTAGCCCCATGCAAGTGGGGGAAGGCAGTGCTTAGCCTCATGCAAGTGGGGAAGGCAGTTCTTAGCCTCATGCAAGTGGAGAAGGCAGTGCTTAGCCTTATGCAAGAATGAAGGTAGAGCTTAAACTTATGCAAATAATGAGAAGGCAGTGTTTAGCCTTATACAAGCAGAAGAAGGCAGTGCTTAGTCTCAGACACATATGGAGGTAGGGCTTAGCCTCATGCAGATGGAGACAGAGCTTAGTCTTATGCAAGATTCAGGACATGACTTAGTCCCATGCAAATGGAAGGCAGAGCTTAGCCTTATGCAAAATGGAGGCAGGGCTTAGCCTCATGCAGGATTTAGGACAAGGCTTAGTCCCATGCAAATGGAAGGTAGAACTTAGCCTTATGCAAAATTGAGGTAGGGCTTAGCCCCATGCAAGATTCGGGGAAGGACTTAGTCCCATGCAAATGGAAGGCAGAGCTTAGCCTTATGCAAAATGGAGGCAGGGCTTAGCCTCATGCAGGGTTTGGGACAGGGCTTATTCCCATGCAAAAATAGAATAAATAGCAGGTGATAGTAGGGTTTTCTTAGATGGTAATAGATTTCAGTATCACGGTTGTTATGAAGATTGTGACTTGGTGGCATGTATATTCTTCGCTCCTGCATCCAAAGAAATATTGTGAGTTCTGTAAAGGGAGGAGGTTAGTTTATGCCTCCGTCGGCTTGCTTGGCTTGCTTTGCTTGGTCCGCAGGTCCTTTTCAAATCATTGGGGTAGCGTTGGCTAAACAAAGTCATTTTACAAGCAAGCATTCATAGTTTCAAAGACATAAATAAAATATATTATTTTAGAAATTGGTTAGATGAACCAGTGACTGTGACATGAGCTGAGACATTGCAACCTCTCCTACTTATAGAATTTTGAGGGTACTCTTCAAAATTTTGCACCATTTAGATGGACACGTGTGATTGCTACACATGCTGCGATCGGCTGAAATTGCTTTCGAATTTTGAGGGTCCTCCTCAAAAATTTTCCCCAGTTTCTGATTGATCTCTGACTTTCTGGCATATGATGGCATTGGCTGGACTTGCTCCGGAATTTTAAGGATCCTTCTCAAAATTATGCCCCAGTTTTTGGTTCCAGATAGGAGGGGGGAGGGGGAATGAGAATTTTATTATTATATGACCGAACCCACAAGGCTGCCTATGTATCCCCTCTTAAACAGGAATCAGGTCAAGCATAGTTCAATTTACATCATTTTGTGAAAACATAAATAGTTGCACATAGTATCGTTTGACTGCATCTGAGTTGATCGATTTTAGCCAGACTTCTCCGTCCATTTCTGCAAGCATGAGGGCTCCTCCTATTTATACTCTATGAACCATGTAAGGGCCTTGCTAGTTGGGAGAGAATTTCCCTTTGGCTTTGTCCTGATGCTGAAAGATCTTCTTGAACACCAGCTGACCCAGTGTGAACTTTCTCTGCTTGACTCTTTTGTTGAAGGCTCTAGACATTCTGTAATGATAGAGATACCCATGATACACTGCATTCATTCTTTATCCATCGACGAGGGCTAGCTGCTCGTAACGACTCCTTATCCATTCTGCATCGTTGAGCTCAACATCTTGTATAATTCTGGGATCTCCACTTCAGCGAGAATAACAACTTCAGTACCATAAACCAGTAAGTAGGGAGTTGTCCCGGTTGATGTGCGTACTGTGGTACGATATCCCAATAAAGCGAACGGCAGCTTCTCATGCCATTGTTTGTGCTTTTCTACCATCTTTCTCAGTATCTTCTTGATATTCTTGTTAGCGGCTTCTACAGCTCCGTCATCTGTGGTCTATAGGCTGTGGAATTCTTGTTCTTGATTTTGAAAGTCTCACACATGTTCTTCATCAGATCATTATTGAGATTGGAGGCATTGTCAGTGATGATTGATTCGGGGACCCCGAACCGACAAACAATATGATCACGGACAAAATCTGTAATGACCTTCTTAGTTACCGCCTTGTAAGATATTGCTTTGACCCATTTGGTGAAGTAATCAATATCTACCAAGATGAACCGATGCCCATTTGAGGCGGTGGGATCGATTGGACCAGTGACATCCATTTCCCAGGCGGCAAATGGCCAAGGTGAGCTTGTTGCATGAGATCATTTGGCGAAACTTTTTTCATATCGGCATGTACTTGACATTGGTAGCATTTCTAGACATACTGGACGCAATCTATCTCTATGGTCATCCATAAATTACCGGCTCTAAGTATCTTCTTGGTCAATTCATATGCGGGCCGCAGGTCCCAGCATGTATCTCCTCAATTAGCTTAGAAGCTTCTTTTAGGTCAACACATCTTAACAGTCCTAGATCGGGAGTTCTTCTATATAGGGTCCCTCCACTTTGGAAGAAGTGATTTGACAGCCTCCACAGTGTGCATTTATGAGTATAGTTCGCCTGTTCTGGGTACTCTCCTTTTTCCAAATACTCTTTGATGTCGTGGAACCAAGGTTTTTCATCTGTTTCTTCTTTAACATGAGCACAGTAAGCCACTGATTATAGATCTTCACCGGAATATGATCGATGAAATTATTGTCTAGATGTTGTATCATTGATGACAAGGTGGCCAGTGTGTCTACGAACTCGTTCTGAATCCTGAGAACATGCTGAAACTCTATCTTCGTGAACCTCCTTATCAAGTCCTACACATGGTGCAGATATGGCAATATCTTGGAATTCTTGGTTGCCCATTCTCCTTGTATCTGGTGCACAAGCAAATCTTAATCACCGATTACCAGCAGCTCCTGAATATTCATGTCAATGGCCATGTTGAGCCCTAGTAAGCAGGCTTCATACTCTGCCATGTTGTTAGTGCAGGAAAATTTGAGTTTAGTAGATACTGTATAATGTTGGCTAGTTTCTGATACCAAAACGGCTCCAAAACCAACTCCTTTGAAATTTGTTGCTCCGTCAAAGAACATTCTCCAATCGTCGTAGGACTCAGCAATATCTTCTCATATGAATAGCACCTCTTCATTAGGAAAATATATTTTCAGGGGTTCGTATTCTCCTTCCACGGGGTTCTCGGCAATATGATCTGCCAGTGTCTGTCTCTTGATTGCTTTCAGAGTCACATAAACAATGTCGAACTTGCTCAACAAAATTTGCCACTTAGCCAACTTGCTAGTGGGCATGGAATCTGAAAGATATATTTCAAGGGATCCATCCTTGATATGAGGCATGTTATGTAGGCACAGAAGTAATGACTCAGCTTCTGAGCTATCCAGGTCAGAGCGCAGCAGGTATGTTCTAATAGAGAGTACCGCGCTTCATATGGAGTGAACTTCTTACTCAGGTAATATATAACTTGTTCCCCTCTCCATGTTTCGTCGTGCTACCCCAGAACGCAGCCAAAGGCTCTATCTAATAATGCAAGGTAGAGTAGAAAGGGTCTACCTGGTTCTGGCGGGTCCAAGACTGGTGGTGTTGACAAGTACTCCTTGATTTTGTCGTAAGCCTTCTAACAATCTTCGGTCCAACTAGTTGCAGCATCTTTCTCCAACATCTTGAAAATTGGCTCACATATAACTGTGGATTGGGCTATGAACCGGCTGATATAGTTTAGCCGTCCTAGAAAACTCATTACATATTTCGTACTCTTTGGCAGTGGCAGCTCCTAGATGGCTTTGACTTTTGACGGATCCAAATCTATCCCTCGGCGACTATAATGAACCCTAATAACTTTTCGGCAGGAACCCTGAATGCACATTTTGCGGGGTTTAGTTTCAAGTTATATTTTCGTAGTTTGTCGAAAAACTTCCTCAAATTGGCGATATGATCTGTGGCTTTCTTGGATTTGATGATAAAGTCATCCACATATACTTCAATCTCCTTATGTATCATGTCATGAAAAATGGTAGTCATAGCCCTCATGTAGGTGGACCTAGCATTTTTTAGATCGAATGACATCATCTTATATAATAGTATACTCCACATGGTGTAATGAAATCCATTTTCTCAGCGTCATCTTCATCCATCCAGATCTGTTGGTAACCGGCAAAACAATCCACAAATGACTAGAGTTCATGCTTGGCACAATTGCCGATTAGGATATGTATGTTTGGAAGCAGGAAATCATCCTTTGGGCCAGCCTATTTAGATCCCGATAATCAACGCAGACCCTGACCTTCCCATCCTTCTTTGGAATTGGCACGATGTTGGCTAGCCAAGTTGGGTATTTAACCACCCTGAGGACCTTGGCCTTGATTTTCTTAGTAACCTCCTCATTGATTTTCAGACTCATGTCAAGCTTGAACTTCCTGAATTTCTGTTTTACTAGTGGATATGCTGGGTTTGTGGCAACTTGTGAGCCACAATGGATGTACTTAACCCAGTCATATCATCGTATGGACATGCAAAGATGTCCTCATACTATTTCAAGAACTGTGTGTACTCCTCTTTTTCTGATGGACACAAGTGGATGCTGATGCGGGTTTCCTTGACAGTTTCATAATCTCCCAAGTTTATTGTTTCTGTTTCGTCCTGATTGGACTTAGGCTTATTTTCAAAGTCTTCTACTTCTCTGACAATTTCCCTGAATCACTATCCTTTTGTTGCGCCGTCTCATTACATGTCACATTTATTGTTTCATCGAGACAGGAAATGGTAATGCTGTATAGATAAAGATATGAGAGAAAATGGTAACAATAAATATTGATTCTTTGAAGCATAAGAGAGATTTTCAATAATTTAAACAACATTTTCGAAACATTGGAAATATTATTTAAAACAAAATGCCAAAAGGGAAATCATTTTTCTTAGAAAAATAAACAAAACAATGTTGTTCAACCTTGCTACCCCGGGACTCGTCGGGCCCTAGATGCTCTGACAGTCCAATTTCTGAGGAATGATCCTTTCTCCACAGCCCGGATGGTAGGGCCTCCCTCCTCCTCCTCCTCCTCCTCCTCCTCCTCAACAATTTCACAACAGTCCGTGTCTTCATCTTCCAAGAACAGGTTCCTTAAGGCTGCCAGTGCTTCTTCCTCCTCTGATCCCCATACGATGTTGGTCTGTTGGAAGGTCTGATTCAAGTGCGGAATAGGTTGTTCCAATGGATAGTATAGACCTCGCCATGGTGGTGACCAGTCATTGTATTCCTGCCAGGTGTATTGATATCCCAGGCCAAAATTAGTGCTATGACACTTCCGCTGTATTAGCTTGGTGATGCCTTAAAGATTTTTACCAAGACCCTTGCCAGGCTCATACCCTCCCTAGTTCATCATTCTTTCTATCTTTCTATCCCACCACTTATCTTTGTCGATTACATTGACCCGCTTAATGTGATGATAAGTTTCTCCGCCTAGCCTTCTCCTATTCTCGACCATCGAAATAGTTTGACAGGAGTAAAAAGGGTTGCTCCCATCTCCGTAGATTAATCACCTTCTGATGGTTCCACTCAAACTTTACTGCCTAATGCAAAGTTGATGCCACTGCCCCAGCGGCGTGTATCCATGGTCATCCTAACAACAAATTGTAGGATGTAGATATGTCCAGCACATGAAACTCGACATCGAACCATGCATGCCCCATTTGTAGACAAAAATTAATTTCCCCGATGGTTGCCCTCTAAAACCCATTAAATGCCTTCACGATCATGGTCCCTTCTCGTATCTCGTATAGGCCTTTTCCCAACCTCTTTAGTGTTGTCAATAGGCAAATATTAGGAATAGAACCTCCATCAATCCGGACCCTGGTAATGAAGTAGTATTTACATTGCACTGTGATATGCAGCGCCCTATTGTGATTCAGACCTTCAGGCGGCAACTCATCCTCGTAGAAAGTGACTTTGTGACTTTGCAATACCTGTCCCACCATATTAGCCATCTCTCCACTTGTGATGTTATTGGGTACATATGCTTCGTTCAATACTTTCATCAGAGTGTTCCTGTGTACTTTTGAATTATGTAGCAGTGACAGGATAGATATTTGAGAGGGAGTCTTGTTCAGATGATCGATGACCGAATACTCCCTTGCTTGTACTTTCCTCTAGAGGTCATCTAGACCTGTTTCAATAAAGGGAGGTCTGTAGATTCCTATTTATTGTACTCTCCCAAATGCTCGGGTGTATAGACCCTTCTAGTCCTAGTCATCCCTTGTGCAATACCAGATTCCCTCATCTGGGTTTTTCCTTTTCTTCTAGCTTCGGCCACAAAATCCCATGGTACAACCTTAGTGCTGAAAGGCGGTGTTGTTGATACTGTCACTGTAAATAGTGTGGCTACTTTCACCTCAAATGGAATAGGTGCAACTGCAGGGGGTGCTACCTCAACTTCAAATAGGACTGACGTTGTTACGTCGACCTCCAATGGCAGTTGTACCTACATTATAATGGGATTGAATGTGACTGCAGGTTTCTTGGGGTCGTCTCGCTCTTTCATAAGTCTGATTGATCCCTCTGGGTCCCATTCTTCATCCATCTCTATCACATTGACACTTTCACCTCTGTGATCAGGGAGGGGTTATTGTGGACATTAGGCGTGACTGCCTTTGCCTGGATAATCTTGTTGTCAATCAAAGTCTGCATTTTGTCTTTCAACGTGCGGTATTTGTCAATGGTGTGCTCTTTCATACCGAAATGGTACGCACAAGTCTTATTTGAGTTAACCCATTGGGATAAGTTCTTCGTGACCACAACAGGGATGGGAGAGATGTAACCAGCAACTTTCAACCTTTCATATAGCTGGTCGATGGGTTCAGCAATGGCAGTGTATTATTTGGGTGGTCTGCGGTCAATTAGGTCGCGGTCTTGGGTAATTTGACGAGATAGAGGTGACTGAAAATGAGATGGTTGGGAATTATAAGTGTGATAAGTAGTGGCTAGTTGGGAATATCTGGGGGACGAGGGTTGATATATAGGTGGAGGTGACGATTGATAGATGGTTGGAGGTGCTTGATATGTGGGTGGAGGTTCTTGATATACAAGTGGGGAGGTTCAGTATACGAATGGGGTTTTGGGTCCTCGGGCAACTATTATTGCTCCCACGTCCTTCTTCTTAGATATACTCTCTGACTGCAATGCTTTATTAGTGGCCTGCAATGCCTCAAAGTTTGTTACCATCCGGCTTTTGATGCCTTCTTTGATCCTTTCACCAAGTTTGATGATATTAGAGAACTTATGGTTTTCAATAACCATCAATCTCTCATAATATTGCGGATTCTGTGCTCTGATGAAGAACTTGTTCATTTGTTCCTTGTCCAATGCTGGCTTGACTTTGGTCGCTTCTGACCTCCAACGAGTAGCATACTCGCAGAAAGTTTTGTTGGGCTTCTTCTTGAGGTTCTGAATGTAGAACACATCTGGTGCATTCTCTGTGTTGAACCTAAATCGGTCCATGAAATCAGATGCCATACTCATCCAGTTGGGCCATTTCTTAGGATCCTGGCTGATGTACCAAGACAAGGCATCTCCCAAAAGAATCCTCATAAAAAGCTTCATCTAGATCTTTTCATCTTTTCCGACCCTGACAAGCTTATCACAATAGGTCCTTAAATGAACCCTCAAATCACCTGTATTGTCAAACATCTTGAACTTGGGAGGTTTATAGCCCTCTGGCAGTTCTACATTCGGCTGTATGCAAAGGTCTTTGTAGTTTAGACCTTCTATCCCCTTGCCTCCTTATACGCCTTGAACTCGGCTGGTCAATTTCTTGAGCTCCTCAGCCAGGTTCTTAATGAGCATGTCCTTTTCAACATATTCCGGTACATAGGAGATGGGTTGAGTGGAATGAGGTACGATCTCCACATATATAGGGTTGTTTTGATGACCTGGAATTTGAGTATAGTGATGATCATTGGTGGAATTCTGGGGTTCAGGAATGACTGGTGGAGTATTTTGTGGAGTGGGGTAGGTGTTTAGCTGGTATTGTGGTAGGATAGTTTGATTTTCTGGGGGAGTTGTATAATGATGAGGTACGGGTGGATTTTGTGGGCGTTTGTTAGGTATATTTTGAGGTGGTGCGGGGTTCTAAGTGTTTGGATGACTGATGTCTGGGACGCTGAGTGAGAAGGATAGGTTTGCCACATCTTGGACATGCTCAAGCTCACACTGGAGTTCTAGTATTTTCTGTTCAAGCCGTGAAACTGCTTTATTTGAGGCCTGAGTATCCCAACCATCAGAAGTTTCTGCATGTTCAACGTGTGCATTGTTTTCCTTTCTGGTGCCATGCAAATCTTCCATTTTTGCTTTTCCCTTGCCTTTTGGGGGACTAGGAGGAGGAGCAGGAGAAGGTGGAGGGCCCCTGGATCTTGTATGATAAGCTGATGATGCCAGTATGCACGAACTAACCTTTGGGGGAATGGGAATATTCAAAAGGAAAGAAAGAAAAATAAAAGGTAGCCAAGTCAGTAATGAATCTAAAACGTTTGTAGTTATTTAAACACGTATCATGGGAATATGAACTTGCCTCCTAATTTGGGAGCCCCGTTGTGCCCGAGGTAGGCCTAGTGACAAATAAATTTGGAGAAATTTAGTGCCAATAATTGCCTCATTTCATTAATACGAAAATAGACGACCCAAAATGATACTAAATAAAATAATGTCACTAATGGAACTTGGCCTTATTACATTCGAAAAGTAAGTAAACCTAATCTATTTGGTCCCAGAAGGACCCTCTTCAGACTGGATGCTCTTGTCGATCAGTTCCCCCAGTTCGCGCAGGTACAGTAGTAAGAATGCCCTTGCCAAATGCCCTCCTTCGTTTCCCTCAGCGTTCTAGCAATCGGTGACTCTCTTCCTTATTTTCTCTTCTAGTTCCATTAGATTGTACTCCAGATACTCCAACCTTTTGCTGGATTTAATAGCCCTTTCTTTCCACTCATTGATAATTTCTATATCGGCCTTATGCTGCTCCATATGCTCAGCTTCAGACTCACGAATTCTCTTGTGAAATTTGTTGTACTTTACCGTGCTTTCGCAACTTTGTCTATAACCCTATTTCCTAGACCAACCCTTGGCTTGAAGATCCTCGCTATGTTATAATCCAACCGTGAGGGGTAAAAGTATGTATGACCCGCATGATATTGATCTAACTCGATGGTATCCTTTTCCACGATAACCTTCAAGCTCCACATGTGTTGTGCTTCATTCTTATATAGGATGGTATCACCCTAAAAATTGGCTATAAAGTGACTCATCTTAGCGATTCGCGGTATGACTTGTCTCTTGCCTGCCTGTCTCATATCCCTGAGGTGAGTGTAAGGGTATATGAACCTTAACCCAATCAGTACCAAGTAGGGAGCATCCTTAGATCTGATGATGAACTCGTCGTTAGGGAACCATTCGAACATCCATCGAACCTGTTCCTCAGTCATATTGTTAAAAAACTATACCCATTCCATAGCATCATTTGGTTGAGCAAACATTTCCAGAATACATGTCATTTTTTTGGGATGGTGGAAGGCTATATGATCATTCCACGGTCTTCATGGAAACTCTTGACGGTATTGACCCCTTTGGAGATGTTCTAGCAGCCAAACTTGCAGCAGCAAATTGCAACCCTCGAAGAATCTGAACCCCTTCTGACAGCATTCCAAGGCCTGGTACATATATGCGATGATCATAGGGACAATGGTATATGTTTGCCCCTCGATCCCGTCCATCATAGTTTTGGCCACTATGGCTAGCTGGTGTATATTATGTCCCCTTGGATCGGGAACACTAGCATGCCCAAGAAACATACAATGAACATAAAGACTCTACGATGAATCCAACCCAAGGAGGTGATAGAGAATTCATCATCGAAGATACGGTAAGACCTGTTGTGGCCGTATTGCTCATAGAGGAAATCGAAAGGTACATAAGAGTTTTTCAGGTACTCTAAATCGTCATTCTTTTTTAACCCCATCATCTTCAAAAATCCCCTAGTGGTGCAATTTTCTGGTGCCAATAAACCAGGGCTATCCCAACGTAGCCCAGCAAATCCCCCTATCTCTTCCAAAAGAGGCGTCATTTCTATGTTTTCAAAGCGGAACACAACCTTTCTTTGTCCCAAAACATGGTAGCAGCCTCGATCAATATTTTGTTTGGCTGAAGGTCCAACAAAGAATGAAAATTTCCTAGGTCTCTTTTCACTTGATTCTGGTCACTTGAAGGAAGATCCCTCCACCAATCTAGCAAAAGTGCAGGTACGCTACTGACCATGCCGAACTGGGGAACTTCTTGCCTCATCTCTGCAAAAGAAAAGATGGTTAGGCCCTCCCCCCTCCAGGTTCATCTATTTATACAATAATGATTAGCATATTGGCACTTACTCCTCCAAATTAATGCACACAATCGTTGTTGTTTCCGTTGGGATTATGAAAAACCCGATGGACTTTTGGGTGAGGCTTGTCTTAAAGGGTCATTATGCGGACAACATATTAACCCGACTAGGTTTGACCATGATGCATGCACAATTGATCAGAGTAAGGTTACTATATAGAGGTCTAGACTGGGACCCTCAAGCAGATACCTTGAGGGGGAAAGGCATAGAACCGTCGAACGTACAGCTGATCGACTAGTTTTACCACAAATATGCCTTTCCAAATTTAAAAGGGTGATATATAGGAAGAGCGCAAAAACTCATCAAGCATTGCTATAGGATTGATTACGCATGAGTGGAATATAATGTTGAGCATGATTTATGCAACAATAAATAGCATTTTGTCAAGTATTTGCACATTAAAAAAAATGATAAATGCAATATTTAAATAATTGAAAGAAAGTTACAAAAGGAAAACAAGGAAACAAGTCAGTTTCAGGCAATAAAAGGAATCATAAATGATTGGAAATAAGAAATTAAATCCAAATAAGGGGAAGAGAAAGGTTGTATCAAAATAAAAGGCATGCTTGGGATTTATTCACAAAAACAAGTTCGTTATGGTAAGAGCATAAAATATCCCCAACACAGTCGCCATGCTGTCGCGTCCCCTTTTTCCTTGCGGAGTTCGGGTTTTGACATTCATGGGGGGGGGGGACTCATTTCCTTTTGGGAAATAGGTATTTGACTTTGAAGAGTCGCCACCTAACGGATTAAGGTGCGTTAGGGAGCCTAGAGCAAATAACTCATAAGAACCGGTTTGCATTACTAGAGACTTGAGTAAGGGCTCGAATAACCTTGAGGGGAAAGTGTTAGTAATGTTCTAAACGTCAATACCACATAAGAGAGGGGGTGATTTGTGTGGTACCTAATTTTCGCACTAGAAGAACCTGGTTCTTCTAGATGTACTTACTATGACTATTCGCGGAATTAAGAGTACATAAAATAAAGAACACAGAGATTTTTACGTGGAAAACACCAGGTTCAAAAGGTGAAAAACCCACGACCTACTACTCAGTAGGATTTTCCGAAACTTCCACTAAAATCACTTAGCCAAAATAGCATTTACAAACTCTTGTAAACCTAAGGATTAAACTCTAATCCCAGTGTAGCACACAACCTCAACTGTTGCGACACCTTCAAGTTAACTCTAACTTGAATACTCAAAGTACCTAATACAATTGCTTCTAGATAAAGCTGAAAGGTACAATATGAAAAATGCCTACTTCAATTAAACTAGAAATAAAGAAAGACATAATGGAATTGGTTCTTCACTCTTGGTTCATGTAGCTTCAGATTTGCACACTTGAATCACACATAAATTGCTTGCAAAATCGCCTAGCTCTTTTGCTCTCAATTTAGTTTAACTTCTGTGTATGTGCAATCACCTGTAAAAGAAAACAATTATTATTATTTATAGAGTTAGTAATCAGAGTTTGATTAAAACTCGAATTGCTAATCCTTCATCAAATTCGAGTCCTAGAACAATTCGAACTCCAATCCTTATCCTTGATCCGGATGTAGTTCTCTTCACATAATGAGACTTCAACTCCTTATCCTATGCAACCTTTTCGATCAATTCAGAATATATTATTGCTGATCTTTTAGACTTATCTTCTTCTCACATATGTCACAAGTGTAAGCATATCAATATTGTGTCTCACGTGATGGACCTGGTTCATGACTGAGTTCATTTTGTCAATCTTCAAAACTATCTGAACTTGGGCCAACAAATTCCCCCTTTTTGATGATGACAACCTCTGTGCTTTTATTGCTCAGAGACCCGGTGGAACTCAACTTAATTTTCATACTTTAATTTAACTTATCATTAAGGACCAGGTTTAATCAGGTTATAAATATCACATTATTTCAGAATACAAAGTAAAGCACATAAAGCACAATATCTCTTCCCCCTTTGGCATCATCGAAAAGTTGCATATTATATGAATCCCAAATGTTAATTATTACTCATGACCACTGGGGCAACTGCAAGTGAAAACATGATTTAGTTAATCAATAATCAGCTTCACAAAAAATTTAACTATTAAGATCAGAATTTTCATAGAACAAGAGAAAACAAAGCACATTGTCATTGATTAGGAGATGTTTCTACAAAATAGACCACAAAAAGAAAAACAAACATCCAACCATGAGCAAAAAACAGAGAAAGGTCCCGAATCTGGGTCACTGGGGGGGTTTCCAAACTGGTTCTAGGGCTTGGAGGAACTAGAGGATTGGGATTGAAGAATATTAAGCATTATTTGGAGCATCCCTTCACTCTTTTCTTTTTCCTTTGCTAGCTCATCTTTGAGGCCATTTCTTTCACTTTCTAGTTTAGCAATGCGAGCTGGAGCCTAGCAATTTCTGCATCTTTTGTTCCACACTCTAAAAGCAATGCCCTAACTTTGTTGTTGACAGGTGTCTTCAAGGATGAACCAAGTTCAACTGGGGTTACACTTAGCAGATAGTCACAAGCCTGCAGAGTTTTGATTCCAAAGTGCTCTTTGCTGGAGGCCATCTCCCACCTTTTCAATGGCACATCTAACTTGGCTAGGACAGTTGTCAGTATAAACCCATAAGGTATGGCATAGGCCTCGGAGCCATTTATCACTCTATCCAACAGCTTGACAATAAAAGCAGGCCAGTTAATCTGCTTTTCTCTCACAAGACACTCCAGAAGTACCAGGTCCATATAATTTCCAGTGTGCCTTCTCTCATGTCTGGGCAGCAAACGCTTGTTCACAAACTCAAAAAGCACATTGTGCTCAGGCTTCATCTCAATCTTTTGCACAAATCTAGCCTCAGGCACTTCTTCAGCAGACTTGGTATCACAGAAATTTTTGGTGATTTGGAGAGCAGAAGGGAGAGAATCTAGACAAGGCCACCTTTTCCTAGTATAGTCATCATAGCCCTCACAGGGTATGTCTAGAATTCTGCCTAATTTAGGTGCATCAAACTGCACCTTTAGTCCCCTCACAAAGCTGGTAACAACCCCATTCACCACTGTGGCATTTGCCATAAACTTTATTAGGTCTTTTCTTGCCAGCCTGCCATCCAGTTGAAGAACCATGTCCTTCCACCCCTGTGCATTCAGGGCATCAACCAATCCTTTCATGCCTGGCTCATCCAGGTCTTTCAGAATTCTTCCTTTCAAGATCTTTCTCCTGCCAAAGAGGACAAATCTGTCCGGTTCCTTTTCAGATTCCTCTTCTTCTTCTTCCTCTCCACTCCATGCTTCTTCTTCTTCAGGAACTTTCACTTGTTTTCCTTTGACTGCATACCTGGTTCTTTTTGCCATGGAGGGTTCAACTGATACAGATTCTGAAGGCTTCTTGGTAGAAGTCTTGGATTTCTTTGGTGTAGGAGTGGTAACCTTCTCAGTTATACCTCTTTCTTGATAGACCAGTTTCATCTCCTCCTCCTCATTTTCTGTAGCCACAGAACTTTTCACAACTTTAGCTTTTCCCTTTTCCTTCTTCTTTTTCTTGCTTGCCTCTAGGGCTTTCTATAACTTAGCCTCACTTTGCCTTACCCTACTTCTAGTAGCTTTCACCTTTGGTGCTGAAGGGATAGTAGACTTAGGAGATGACACCTTACTCTTCTTTGTTGGCTTAGAGGCAGTTGGAGCCTTTTGAGAAGAAGCTTTGCGCTTCTTGGGATCATAGATTCCTCCAACCTTCTTCAGAATGTCAACCAAGGTTTCTTCCACAGATGAACTAGGTTCATCTTGTTGTTTACTCAGGTGTACAAGACCTTCAGCAGCCTCCCCAAATTCACTTCCCCCTGGCTTGTTGCCACTCTCCTCAACATCTCCACAAATTACAAGAATTTCACCTTCCTTTTTCTTTCCCTTCCTCTTCAATTCTCCCTCACTTACATCTCTCAGAGATCCCACCAATACAAACCTATCATCTACTTTCTCCACTACATCAGAAAAAATATAGCATGTATTTACCTCTTTAGGGGTTTCTTGATTCGTGTCTGAGTCAGAAGACCCACGTTCTTCTCCATCGCTTGTAGAGACAAAAGCTTCAAACTCAGAGCTTGAGTAAGATGATTCCTTTTCAAAGCTTTCCCTTTTTGACTCGCTTTTAATTTTTCGTTGAGAGCTATTCTCAGAGCACTAGTAGCTACAGTCTTTCTTGCCAACATTTTCTGCCGGCGGAATCTTGGTTTAGGGTTGTCGCTGGGAGGTACAGATGAAGATGTGTTAGGAGATGCTAGTGGGGGACTTAATGGATTTTCTTGAAGATTAGTCATGGCGGAGAATTTCTAGAGAATTTTGGGAATTTTTGAGAATTTTAGAGAGAAGGAGGATGATCAGGGGTTTAGCACTTAATGACGGTTATGGACTGAAATAGAAATATGTGGAGTGTATTTAAAGTGAAGTATGATTAGGAGCAGTAACGGCAGGCTTTTTAACAGTGGTCAATCAGGAGTCTAATCCCATTAGGACTCCGGTCTTTAAGAGATAAATGGATGACACTAGTTTTTATGAAAAAGTCCTGCTTGCTTTAGAATTCTAGGAGAATGAAACTGGTTCAATGCTCAACGGTTACATTTTAGGAGTTTGGTTAGGATAAGACTTCTGCTCATAATTGAAATATTTATTTTTCTAATTGTGCAAAGTATAGAAACACACTTGACCTTTTCTCATGAGCATATACTGATGAACCAGGTTCTTCAAGTAGAACTTCTCTTGATTATGCCTCATATATCAGAATAGAAAAAACTTTGTAAGAGATCAATGAATTAATATAAACACACGTCATAGGGGTATACTGATTAGAGTATGAGACTGAGTAAGAATTAGTCTAGATATTTACATAAAGTCAGAACTTCTAACCAAAAATGTGTTTTTTTTTTCAAGTTTTTTTTTCATTTTTTTTCATTGCATTCTGAACTGGTTCCTTTTTAGGTGATCTTAATCATCCCTAATTCCAACCTGTTCCTTTCAAAGATTTCCATATTCAGTGCTTTAGTGAAGATGTCAGCTATTTGTTTATCAGTAGCACAGAATTCTATTGAGATTAATCCTTTCTCATAATTATCTCTCAAAAAGTGGTGTCTAACATCTATGTGCTTGGTCCTTTTATGATGAACAGGGTTCTTTGTCATACTTATAGCATTGGTGGTATCACAAAATATTGATATGCATCCCACTTCAATTCCAAAATCTACCAATTGTTGTTTAATCCATAGTAATTGAGCACAACAAGAAGCTACAGCCACATACCCCAGCTTCAGCAGTAGATAGGGCTACTGAATTTTGCTTCTTGGTAGCCCATGATACAAGACATGAACCAAGGAAGTGTGCCATACCTGAGATGATTTTTCTATCCACTAGGAAACCTGCATAGTCAGCATCAACATATCCTACTAGATTGAAATTACTACCTTTAGGGTACCAAAGACACAATTCATTAGTGCCTTTCAGATAGCTCAATATCCTGTTGACAGTAGTCAAGTGAGACTCTTTTGGATTTGCCTGAAATCGAGCATAAAGCCCTACACTGAAAACAATGTCAGGTCTACTGGCAGTAAGATACAAAAGTGAACCAATCATACCCCTATACAACTTCTGATCAACTGATGAACCAGGTTTATCAATATCTAATTTAGTGGCAGTTTCAATAGGTGCATCTATTTCTTTAGAATCCTCCATTTTAAACTTCTTGATTAGTTCTTTTGTATACTTCTGCTGGTGAATCATGGTTCCACTTTGGCTTTGTTTGATCTGCAATCCTAAGAAGTTAAGCTCACCCATCATGCTCATTCCAAATTCACTTCCTATTACTTTTGCAAATTCTTTGCTTAGCTTGTTAGTGGTGGCCCCAAAGATTGTGTCATCAACATAGATTTGTACAACTAGAAGGTCCTTACCTTTTTCCCTTAAGAATAAGGTACTATCTATTTTACCTCTCTTGTACCCATGCTCCAGTAGGAATTTTGACAGTCTTTCATACCATGCTCTTGGTGCCTGTTTGAGTCCATAGAGAGCCTTGTCCAACTTGTACATATGTTCAGGACACTCTTTGCTTTCAAACCCTGGAGGTTGTTTCACAAACACTTCTTCCTTCAAGTAGCCATTCAGGAAGGCACTTTTGACATCCATTTGATGAAGAGTAAATTCAATATGTGTTGCAAAGGCTATGATAAGTCTTATTGCCTCTAGTCTTGCAACTAGAGCAAATGTCTCATCATAGTATATTCCTTCCTCTTGGTTGTAACCTTGGACCACCAACCTTGCCTTGTTCCTTGTGACAGTTCCATCTTCATCAAGTTTGTTCCTAAAGACCCATTTAGTGCCAATGACTGATCTATCCTTGGGTCTTGGAACTAGGTGCCAAACTTGACTTCTTTCAAACTGGTTTAGCTCATCCTGCATTGCATTCACCCAATCTGCATCCTGCAAAGCCTCAACAATATTTTTAGGTTCAATGATAGATAAGAAAGCATCAAAAGCACACAGATTCTTTAATTGTGATCTGGTTTTGACTCCAGATGTTGGATCAGTGATAATGTTCTCAATGGGATGAGAACTTTGATACTTGTGAGGTTTTACAACCAACTGGCTTCTGCTGGATGTTTCAGCAATTTGATGAGGAACAGGTTCATGAACAGGTTCCTTCAAGGAGTTTATTTCAATTCCTCTTTGATTTCTTCCCCATGTCAAGTTTCCCTGTAAGTAAAAACCTGTTCCATTACCCGTTCCTTCTGCATGTGTCCCTTTGACTTGAGCTGATGCTTCAGCCAAGTCTTTGACCAGTCCAATGGCTTCATCTTCATGTTCCTGCCTCTCAGAAAGAATGTTAGTTTCATCAAATACTACATGCACACTTTCTTCTACACACAGAGTTCTTTTATTAAAAACTTTATAAGCTTTGCTATGTGAAGAATATTCCAAGAATACTCCCTCATCACTTCTGGGATCAAACTTTCCTAGGGAGTCTTTTCCATTATTGTGCACATAGCACTTGCAACCAAAAGCCCTAAGATGGGATATGTTTGGTTTTCTCCCTTTAAGTAACTCATAGGGAGTCTTCTCTACTAGAGGTCTTGTCATGCATCTATTTATGAAGTAACATGCAGTGTTTACAGCCTCTGCCCAGAATCTGTGAGGCAATTTGCTAGATAGTAATATTGTTCTAGCCATATCCTCAAGAGTTCTATTTTTCTTTTCAACTAATCCATTTTGTTGTGGAATTCTAGGGGTAGAGAAATTGTGATCTATGCCATTTTCATGACAGAACTCAGCAAACTTAGAGTTTCAAACTCAGTTCCATGATCAGGCCTAATGGATACAAGATGATTTCCTAATTGTTTCTGAGTCTTCCTAACAAATGCAGAAAACATGTCAAATGCTTCATCTTTGGAAGTTATAAATAAAACCCATGTGAATCTAGAATAGTCATCAACTAGCACCATTACATACTTCTTTCCACCTTTGCCCATAGTTCTCATTGGACCACATAGATCCATATGAACCAGTTCCAACGTCTTGGACGAACTTACCATTTTCTTGGATTTGAAGGATGACCTTACCTACTTCCCCCCTTGCACATGCCTCACAAACTTTGTCTTCCTTGAACTTGATATTAGGTAAACCTACAACCAAGTCCTTGAAGACTAATTTGTTTAGCTGATTTAGACTGGCATGACCAAGTCTTTTGTGCCATAGGAGGAGATCATTAACTAACACACTTAATCAAGTGAGTTCATTTTCTAAAAGAGTTGACAAATCTACAATGTAAACATTGTTAACTCTTTTTCCCTGCAAAACAATCTTGTCAGTGGTAAGGTTAATCACAAAGTATTTCGTGGAGGTTAAAGCCACAAGGTTACCTCTGTCACACAATTGTGACACACTTATTAAGCTATATTTCAAGCCATATATCAGGTAGACATTCTCTATGTAATGAGAATCAGTCTTGCCTACCTTTCCAACCCCAATGATCTCACCTTTCTTTCCATTACCAAAGGAGAAATTACCTCCTTTTAAGTCCTTAAGTGAAAGGAACTGGTCCTTGTCCCCAGTCATATGTTTTGAGCAGCCACTATCCATATACCATATTTGGCTCCTCCCTTTCACTTGAACCTGCAAAAGGAAATCAGGGGTTAGTCTTAGGAACCCAAACTAGTTTGGGTCCCTTTCTATAAGCAAAAGTATGAATTAAATTCCTTCTTGCGCAACCAGGCAACTTATTCTTTTCTTTAACAAAAACTTTGTTCTTTTGACTGGCTATTTCTCTTGCATTACATTCATATTTGTAATGGCCAGTCTTACTACAATGTGTGTAGATTTTATTTTCAGGAAGAGTGAGGTACTTTCTTTTTGGATCCCATTTAGGAGCTTGAGTCCCGTAGCCAAGTCCTCTTTTGTTACTGTTGTGATGCTCTTGCAACCAGGAGAGAGCATTAGAGGCTTTGTTCCACTTGCAAGTTCTATCTAGTTCATGTTTTACCTTTCTTAGATCTTCTTTTAAGACTTTGATGAATTCATCTTTCCTGTATAATTCATCTTTCGTTTTTCCCAAATTTTCTTCTAGAGTGAGACATTGTGATCAGCTATCTCCTTCCTATTCCTAATTTCAGTTTCAGATTTTCAGACCTAAGTTCTAGGACACTGTTGTCAAGTTCAAGAACCTGGTTCTTTAACTTAGCATTTTTGTTATCACTCTCATTTGCCCTAGACTCTAGACTTTTACATTTTTCTTTTAGAATCACACATTCCCTAGACAGAACTTCCTTCTCATTATTAATTATCTCAGACTCATCAATGAAGTCTGTTAATAGCTCATCCAGCCTTTCTTTAGACAAGAATTTAATCTTGTCTTTGAGATGAAGAATACTTACCTCTTGTTCATCATCTAATTCTCTAATGGCCATTAGTGCTTTCTCGTCCTCAGCTTCATCTTCTGAGTCTTCGTCTGAATTTTCTCCCCAAGAAGCAACCATAGCCTTGGTTGAACCTTTATTTCTCTTTGGTTGAACCTGTTCCTTCTTCCTGTTCCTTCGTTCAGCTCTTTCTTTCTTCCACTCAATTTCCCATTGAGAGCAGTTTTTGATCATATGGTCAGTCTTACCACATTGTAGCATCCCTCATTGGTATGTTTCTCCGGAGCTCTTGATTTGTTGAAGTTTGTACCTCTTGAATAACCCTTTCCTCTCATCAGGTGCTTCTTGAAATCCCTAGTGATCATAGCCACTTCCAAATCTACACCTTCAGCAATTCTGAGAGCTAAACTTCTCTCCTTTTTGGGGGTATCTATTTTCATGGTTTGTCTCCTCATTTAATAGGCAACTAAATTTCTTATTAGTTCATCCAGTCTGAGGGTAGCAATGTTCTTGGATTTCTGAATGGCAGTGATCTTGCTTTCCCATGTGACTGGCAGAACTCTTATCAGAATCATCTCAACCTTGTCTTCTTCAAGGATAGTCCTTCCAAAAGATTTAAGTTCATTTGTCAAAGTGGTGAATCTAGTGTACATCTCCTGGATAGTTTTTCCTTCCTTCATAGTGAAATTCTCATATTGACAATACAGAAGTGTTCCTCTTGATCTTTTCACTTGAGGTGTTCCTTCATGAGCCACTTGCAAAGTGTCCCATATTTCCTTAGCAGTTGTACAGCTTTGGATCCTACTATACTCGTCTGGTCCTAGACCACATACAAGCCACTTCTTGGCCTTAGCATTTTTCTCCCACTTCCTCAGGTCCTCAGCAGTACAATCAGCCCTTATTTTTGGCACATCAATTCCTTCAGCATTCTTCTTAGTGGTTGCTAGGGGACCATCAGTGAATATGTGCCAAAGTTCATAATCTTCCCCTATAATGTGATCTCTGATTCTGGTCTTCCACCAATAATAGTACAGACTATTGAAAAGTGGAGGCCTGGCAGTGGATTGTCCTTCCCAGTTCCCAGGTGGCGCACTCATTGTTGATCTTCTCCTAAGGTGTTAGCCTCTTCAAGGATAACCTGCTCTAATACCAATTGATGTTCTAAACGTCAATACCACACAAGAAGAGGGGTGATTTGTGTGGTGCCTAATTTTTGCACTAGAAGAACCTGGTTCTTCTAGATGTACTTACTATGACTGTTCGCGGAATTAAGAGTGCATAAAATAAAGAACACAGAGATTTTTACGTGGAAAACACCTGGCTCAAAATACTACTCAGTAGGATTTTCCAAAACTTCCACTAAAATCACTAAGCCAAAACAGCATTTACAAACTCTTGTAAACCTAAGGATTAAACTCTAATCCTAGTGTAGCACACAGCCTCAACTGTTGCGACACCTTCAAGTTAACTCTAACTTAAATACTCAAAGTACCTAATACAACTGCTTTTAGATAAAGCTGAAAGGTACAATATGAAAAATGCCTACTACAATTGAACTAGAAATAAAGAAGACACAATGGAATTGGTTCTTCACTCTTGGTTCATGTAGCTTCAGATTTGCACACTTGAATCACATACAAATTGCTTGCAAAATCGTCTAGCTCTTTTGCTCTCAATTTAGTTTAACTTCTGCGTATGTACAATCACCTGTAAAAGATAACAATCATTATTATTTATAGAGTTTAGTAACCAAAGTTTGATTAAAACTTGAATTGCTGATCCTTCATCAAATTCGAGTCCTAGAATAATTCGAACTCCAATCCTTATCCTTGATCTGGATGTAGTTCTCTTCACATAAGGAGACTTCAACTCCTTATCCTATGCAACATTTTCGATCAACTCAGAAGATATTGTTGCTGATCCTTGAGACTTATCTTCTTCACACGTATGTCACAAGTTTAAGCATATCAATACTGTATCTCACATGATGGACCTGGTTCATGACTGAGTTCATTTTGTCAATCTTCAAAACTTCATCTGAACTTGGGGAAACAATTAGGCACCCCTCGAGGTCCATAACGGTGGGTCCCGGCCGAACTCAATTATGTGAATTAGTCATTTACCAAATAGATAGTCTAAGCACACATATAAGATAGAGAAAATTTGACCAATAAGTAGTCCAAGAACGTAGGTACGATAAAGGAACTTTAACAAATAGGCAATCTAAGCACACATATGTAAATAAGATGAGGGAGGTCCTATGTTTGTTCGCCTATATGATCACATCTGTACAATACCCGGTAAACTTCCCTCAGATAGAGGTGTTATGCGTGGCATTGGCGCACATGTCATCATATCCTTTACTACCCAATTCCCTCCCCTTGGTCATCGCCTAAAGCAATCTAGCAACCTTAAGATATATCCTATGCGTGCACTACCAGTCCCTTTACTTATACAGTCCCGGAGGTATTTTAGGACTTCTAGTTAGGGTGGGTCTAGACTCTCCTATAGTAATTAAAAGGAGAAAACTCTAGGCAACAAAAAAACAATTAGGACTTCAAGTAAAGAACAATTAAGGGGCTCACATTTTACCTCCACAAATAGAACAAACAAATGCACGTCTCAGACAGCAGTGCTTTAGACATTTGAAAAGAGTCCTAATAGTAGGACATCTAGGTGAACACAAATCAGAACATATGCAAAGATTTATTGAAGCGGGAACCAATACCTAATCAGTTCGCCTACTTATTTTAGAGAGGGTTGCTGAATCTGTATAGTTAATCAGAAGCATAGTTTTACTGTTTACATGATCTTTAATCGCCCTACAGGCTTGCCTAGGCGCGTGTCAATGATATCCTAAGTACATGATATCTAGTCATCAATCAGAAGTGCAACGACCGGTAAAACCATTTTAAACAAGCAGTTTCGGTTCATTAGATCCTATAGGCATGTTGTTTAGATGTGAGGATGGATTTTAGACACTACAGTAATTTTAAAACCTGATTGGCATGCGAGGATTGATTTTAAACTCACAAATATAGTGTCCAGAAAAGTAAGATTGATTTTTAGTCCCTATAAGCATGGCTTCTAAGTGCTAAATATGCTGAACCTATTTAGCATGACTCCTAAATGCAGAAATTAATTTTAAACTTATAGGCATGGTATCTAGACGTGCGAGACTAATTGTAACCTATAGGCATGGTATCTAGAATGCAAATAGTCAAACAACACAATGATATGATTTCTGATTGCAGAAGTTGATTTGAACCCTATAGACATGATCTCTATAATGCATGCAAGTGATGAACATTGCAATGTCCTATAGATATGGTTTCTAGGAATGTAAACACTGATTTTAAATCCTATAGATATGATATCTACCATTTCCTAACAAAATATGTATAATAATACCTCCCCATTTTACTAATTTTCCCAATATCTGTTTACAAAGTGAATAATATTGCAGACCAAGTGTCAAATGAATTATAGGAATGATAACAGTATACTATATGGAGCCTGGATAGGCCCAAAGCAAAACCTAGGAAACCAGGCCTTCAAACTGTCTCAAATGCCACATCTCATAGTGCAAGATGGGTACCCTGATATGTCAACGTTCCCAAGGGCCTCGGGGACCCAGGGCAGTGCTCACACCAAGGTCCTCTTAGAATCATCAGTTTGTGCAGTGTGGAGTAGCCAGCCCCAGTATGTCAAAGTTCAGAAAAGCCTCATGGACTCCAAAGCAATGCTCACACTGGAGGGGCAGAGTGTTCTAGGAATTGAAGTGGATAGTGCTTTATAAGAGTAGTTTTGAGAAAACAGTTTTTTAGACTCTTCAGGAAATAAGGAGAAAAAAGGTCCACTCTTGGAACTCAGGCAAAGGTTTCAGCAAACAGCATTTAGAAATAAATATCTTAGTTTATTGGTTGTTACTAAGTGACCAAAAAATACAGAAGCAAGGCATGCTGAGGACCAAAAATAGCCACATATAAGGGATAGTAGGGATTGGGGAGCAAGGTATCCATACAGGGAGAACATGTTTAGTAGGGGAGTAAATAAGACATAGATCTAACTTTAGACATAAGTAAACATGCAAGCTTGCTGAAAGTAGAACCCCTAGTTCTAATTAAAAAAACAAAGGTCAATATGGTATTGTAGTAAACACATGTATTGGACAGGAGTAGACATAAACACATAGATTGAATATTAATAGACATGCTAGAAAATACATAGTTAGACATGCTATTGACTACATAGAAGTAGCCACATAGATTGGACAAAAGTAGTCATGCTAACCAACACATGGATTAAACAGAAGTAAGTATGCTGGTAAACACACAAATTCAAATAGAAGTAACATGCCGATGAACACACAGATTTAAATAGAAGTAGTATGTTGCAATCACACAAATTTAAACAGAAGTAGCATGGTGATAATCACATAGATTTAAACAGAAGTAGCATACTGATAAACACATAAATTAATTGAATGACAATGGTAGAGACAAACCAGTTAAGGAAGAAGAAACAGAAGGTATAGAGAAGATTCAACAGCCTAGCCTTGGCTTTCAGCCGGCTAGTCAAGCAGTGATCACAGGTAGCAGAGAGACAGAGATGAGAGGAAATTTTTGTATCTATGTAAATTATTATTCTTCCCTAAGGTAGCATGAGAGTGAAAACATATATATATATATATATATATATATATATATATATATATATATATATATATATATATATAGGAGTCGAATAGTGTAGGTAAATAATGCAAGGAAAATTGACATTGCAAAAATAAGATAAGGAAGTAATCAAATAATCAATCAAACTTGATTGGGGTAAGAAATTAGGGAATTATACCATAAATAACTTTAATTGAATTTCAAATAAGGGAAGAGGCAGGTTTGACAGTCAATTAGGGTTAGAACCCTGAAATCACGTAATCATCTTCACAAATAAGGTAACACGGGTAATCAGAGACCAATCAAAGGGCCAATCAACCCACAGATAGACAAGAGATGTCAATTAAGAATCAGGATTAAGGAAAACAAATCGGAGATCAGTAAATTAGTTTAGTATGAAAATGAAACCTTAGATAATTAGGTTAATCATTCAATTATTCAAACAATAACGGGAAAGAGGTTGAAATCAAACACTGAATAGTCAATCAATTGGCCCAGAAACATAACCATGCGAGAAAAATCAACAGAAACATCAAAACTTCAGAAAACCTTTTGCAAAAAGGTTTTATTTATTGGAGTAAACACATGTATAAAATTAGGGAATTATAGTCGAATAGTGTAGGTAAATAAGGCAAGGGAAATTGACATTGCAAAAATAAGGTAAGGAAGTAATCAAATAATCAATCAAGCTTGATTGGGGGTAGGAAATTAGGGAATTATACCATAAATAACTCTAATTCAATTTCAAATAAAGCAAGAAGTAGGTTTGACAGTAAATTAGGGTTAGAACCCTTAAATCAAGTAATCAGCTTCACAAATAAGGTAACGCGAGTAATCAGAGACCAATCAACGGGCCAATCAACCCACAGATAGACAAAAGATGTCAATGAAGAATCAAGATTAAGGAAAACAAATCAGAGATCAGTAAATTAGTTTAGTACAAAAATAAAACCCTAGATAATTAGGTTAATCATTCAATTATTCAAACAATAACTGGCAAGAGGTTGAAATCAAACACTGAATAGTCAAGCAATTGGCCCAGAAACATAATCATGTGAGAAAAATCAACTGAAACATAAAAACTTCAGAAAACCTTTTGCAAAAACAGAAGTGGAAACCCCAGATAATTAGAAAGATACTTAGGGTTGATTAGTAGTAGGAAGATTAGGAGAACTTTAAAGAAATAGCCATGGAAATAGAAAGCACTTCAAACATACAGAGATTCGAGCGACAGAAATCAGAGAAATCAAAAACCTAAAGTAGCATAGTGCTAAAAATCGGTTGGTAGCAAAAAATTAAAAAAACCTTAAAGAACAGCCATAGGAATTTGAAAACATTTCGAACATGCAGAGGATTGAACGTTAGATAATACAGAATCAAACCTAAGATAACATAGTGCCAGAAATCTACTAATAATGAAGAAAACAAGAAACTCTTTTAAGTAAAATCGACGACGAAGTCAGAAACTTTCTAGATCTACAAAGATCTGGATGAATTCATATTTGAAATGAGGGTTTTGAAGAAAGAATGAAAGGGTAAAGAGAATCCAGTCTCAAACAAGAGATTTGAACCGTAAAAGCACTGGAATAGTAACACTCACAACCAGAGACGGACTCTCAGAGAGTCTTGAACCAAATCTGGTTAGATGTCTTCGTGATTTTTCCAAGAAATCATAAGAACGGGCAACCAGGAGATGTAGAAGATCAGTAGGAGCCTCAAACGGCCATGGAAATCCATGGGTCGAGTGAGAATCGGAGGGAATAGGATTAGTTTTGGGTGGCAGCGGCTAGGGTTAGGTTTAGTCTCAAAGAGACAGAGATGATGAGGGATTCTAGGGTGGCCGTTCGGTGAGAATGAATCAGGTTTGGGGGGGGGTCGTTTGGTTAAAATTGGTAAGAAGTGATGGTGGCTATTGATCTATATGATCAACAACCAAGATTTAGAGGGTTTGGGGCCGGGTAAGATTTAATTTGGGCTAAGGGTAGTTGGTTTAGGCCTGGTCTTAGTGGGTTAGGGATTTGGGCTATTTAATTCAGGCCAGGTCCGAAAATAAAAAGGGTTCGTTTGTTAAAATAATTTTTTAAAATAGTTAATAAATTATAAAAAATAACTTTCATGCCTAGAAATGTTTTAAAATAATTAGTTAATATTTAAAATATAAAAGGCTATTTTTTGGTAAAATAATGCAATAATGCATGCATGGGCTATAATTGCAAAGTAATTGCAATTATAACCGCAAAAATACAAATATGGCTATTTGTGCAATAATTAAAACTTAGTACAAATACTAATGATAAAATTAAGCAATAAAATTATTATAAAACTATTTGTGATGCAATTAGTGATTTTTTTTATAAATAAAATGCTAGGATAAATTAATTAAAAGTCCCTTAAAATGTAGAAATTATGAAAAAATGTCAATTGATGCTAATGCATAGTTTTGAAGGCATACAAGCATTTTAAAGATATTATAGGGAAAAATTGGGTATCAACTGTATGAAGTCCCCAATCTTGAAGTACCTAAGATGAGCTTTCCAATTGTAATATCGTTCTATGATTTGCTTTTGCGCTGCCATGCTTATCAAAGTTGTTTCTCTCTTTTCTTCAAGCAAATTGAGATTTATTCGCATCTCTTCCTCGTTTGACTCTTCGGTTTCTTGAGTGTATCTCGTACTTGGTTCACCTATTTCAACTAGAATTAAGGCTTTAGCACCATACACAAGTGAAAATAGAGTCTCTCCGTGCCTGTTTTAGCTGTCGTGCGGTAAGCCCATAAGACTCCTGGTAACACTTCTGGCCATCTTCCTTTTGACTCCTCTAATATTTTCTTTAGGTTATTAATAATAACCTTATCTGTTGATTCAGCTTGCCCATTGGCCACAAGATGATAAGGTCTTGAAGTTATCCTTTTAATTCGTCGACTCTCAAAGAATTTTGTGATTTTCGCACCTATGAACTACGGGCCATTATTACACACGATTTCTTTTGGAACCCCAAACTAACATATGATGTTTTTCCAGATGAAGTCCCTGACTTCATTTTCTCGTATCTATTTGAAGGTGCCTGCTTCTACCCACTTGGTAAAATAATCTGTTAGTACTAGTAAAAATCATACCTTTCCTTTGGCTTATGGTAGTGGACCCATGATATCCATCCTCCACTTCATAAAAGGCTATGATGCAATAATCGGATGTAATAACTCCGCTAGGTGATGAATATTATTACCATATCTTTGGCATTTATCACATTTAGCCACAAAGATTTCTGATTCTTCTTCCATTTTAGGCCAATAATACCCTGCTTTAATTAGAGGTTTTACCAATAATCTTCCTTCTGCGTGATTTTCACAGTGTCTTCATGTACTTCTCTCATCACGTATTCTATTTGAGAAGGTTCGAGACACCTTGCTAAGGGTCCACCGAACATCTTTCGATATAATTTGCCTCGATCCAAACAATAACGAGCAGCTTTTCATCGAAGTGCCTGAGCCATTTTCTTATCTTCAAGTAGAATTCCGTGCTGCAAAAAATTAACGATCTCGTTTCTCCAATCCCAGGTTAAATAATTGAAATTTACCTCGCTTTTATCTTGATTGAGTGTTGAATGAAACAAATGTAATACAGAAGCATTTTCTTTATTTGTCACTTCTGCAGCGGATGCAAGATTAGCCAACGCGTCTGCTTCGACATTTTCTTCCCTGGGTATTTGCATGATTTTCCAAGACTAGAATTGCCTTATCAAATCACGTGCCTTTTCCAAATATTGCTACATCCTCGCCTCTCTAGCTATATAAGTCCCCTGCATTTGATTAACACAAGCTGCAAGCCACTTTTGATTATAACCCGCTCTATTCCGAGCTCTCGTGTCAATTCCAGACCTACAATCACAGCTTCATATTCTGCTTCATTGTTTGTAATGGGATGGTATTTTATGGCTTGCCTTATAGTTTTCCCTGAAGGTGGGATTAGAACGATGTATAAACCTGCTCCTTTAACATTCGAGGAGCCATCAGTAAATAGGGTCCAAGTACCTGGATTATACCCATTAAATTCCTGGAATTCCTTTTCTGCTTTTGTTACTATCCCTGGGCTGAAGTCTGCCATGAAATTTGCTAACACCTATGATTTCATCGTAGTTCTAGGTTGATATGTGATATCATATTCATTTAGTTCTATGGCCCACTTGGCTAATCTACCTGATAATTCTTGCTTATGCAATATATTTTGTAAGGGGTAAGCGTTCACCACAGAGATAGGGTGACATTGAAAATAAGTCCTCAACTTCCTAAACGCCATTATTAATGCTAAAGCAAGTTTTTTCTAAATAAGGATATCTAGTAAGCATCCAATAAGTATTTGATAACAACATAAATTGGATATTGGTTACCTTTGTCTTCTTGAACTAATACTGCGCTTACCGCCACTTCTGCAATAACGAGATAGATGAGTAGCCTCTCTTCATCCTTTGATTTAGACAGCAACGATGGGTTTGACAAGTATGGTTTTAGATTTCTGAGTGCTTGTTAGCATTCCTCAGTCCACTCAAATTGGATTTTCTTTTTCAATACTGAAAATAACTTAAAACTTTTCTCCGAAGATTTAGAAATAAACCTCTCTAATGCTGCTATCCTACCTGTCAACCTCTGTACCTCTTTTTTCTCGTGAGTATATCCGGTATCTCTTCTATGGCTTTAATTTGTGCTGGATTTGCTTCAATTCCTCTGTTGGGAACAAGAAAACCTAAAAACTTACCTGAAGATACGCCAAATGCATATTTTTCAGGATTCAACTTCATATTGAATTTGCGGAGAATTTGAAATGTATCTGATAAATGTTGGATGTGATCCTCGGCCTGAGTTGACTTGAATAACATGTCGTCAATGTAGATTTTCATGGTTCTTTCAAGATGCTCCTAAAACATCTTCGTGACTAACCTCTGGTATGTGGCTCCAGCATTCTTTAGACCGAAAGGCATAACTTTATAATAATAAGTCTCTCTGTCTGTAATAAAGGAAGTTTTTTCTCGTCTAAAGGTCCATTTTTATTTGATTATATCTTGATTAAGCATTTAAAAAAACTCAACAATTTATGTCATGTGATCGCAGCCAACTCCATGCTACTAAAGAGTAGGAAAAGAGGGTCGTAATAGCTTTTACCCGACATGAGGGTCGGGATCGAATCCTCAGAGAGCTAGAAGGGAATTCGGGTATCTACTTAGGATAGAGTTGCATGTGAGCTCTTAGATGATATTCTCTTTATTTTTGGGTTTTTTAAACTACAAACTACTATTATCAAACTACTAATTGAAGCTAGATTATGCTACGAGATGATTGCTAAAGTTGTATCTAATGGGAAGAAGGACACCAGGGTCGTGACATCAACTAGGTGGCTAATTGACAGGTAGATGTTACTAAGGTTCGATTGACATAGTTGGGGATTATGCTATAACCATTGCACAATTTTACCCACTCTCACACCTCTCCGTAGAGAGAGTGATTTTGCCCAATTGATTCTCTCAAGACCAAATGGGTAGGCAAATTAGAGCAAGCAACTAGGGTTCAAGTAGGGTGATTACTCTCTTGAGATTTAACCAGTTAATTGGGACTATCATTTCTTATGAGTCCATCCCAATTCCTTGTTGGGTCAATTTTGGGGTCATAGATTCTCTTTCTCAAGAAAAGTTAAACCCACAAAGCTTGAATCAGTGTTTGCAACCACCAATTCTAAATCAAAACATGAAATTAACTGAAATGGCAAACACCCATAGTCAATCTAGCCCTAGATGGCAACACCCATCAATTACCCACACTAGGTTTGAGCCACAACCATAGCTAATGGGTTTAGATACTCATGCTTGAACAAGAAAATGAAGAAATAGATGAAGAACAAGACATAATAACTAAATATTAAATTAAATTGCAAGAATCTATCGTTAATTTGAAGCTAAGATGCCAAAAATGGCTACAAAAGTTTTTCTGCAGCTGTGTTCTGAAAATAGCCGATGACCTAAAAATGGTAAAATATTCTATTTATACTAGGCTAAAAAACTGGACAAAAATACTCGTGCGGGGTCAGTGCGGGCGTACTAAATTGACCGCGGCCACACTAGGCTCCTTGACTTCAACTTTGGCTTCTCTAAACTTGGACTCCGCGGACCGCGTAGAATGGATCGCGTAGGCATGGTCCGCACAATAACAACCGCGGACCGCATGGCATTGTCTTGGAAAAATTATAGCTCTCTGAATCTCTTGACCGCGAACCGCACAAAAGAGTAGTGCGGCCGCGGAGCCCTGACCGCGGACCGTGAGATATGTACCGCGGCTGCATTGCCCTTCAGCCTAGTTTTCCAACTCTCTGAATCTCCTAGTGCGAACGCATACCACTTTGTGCGGTCCTCACTAGGCCTTCTTCCCTTAGATATATTGGTCTTTGATACTTGAGCAGGTTTCACTCCTTTTTGAGCCGATCTTTGACATTTCGTCACTTTGTCGATCAAACCTGCAAACAAGCGCAACCTGTGAGCCTTTTGGGACTATTTTGTACAAAATATATGATCAAAGCATAGGCAAGTATGAGCATAAAACATGTAAAAATTCTAACTTATCAACTCCCCCAAACTTAAACCTTTGCTTGTCCTCAAGCAAACAAAATAAGACACACCCCTTAAAGGAAAATCCAAGTAATTCCAGCTGACCTAAAGTAACCTCAACAAGCATCAATTGGGACGAATAATTGCCCTTAATACAAATTAATCATTAACAACATTTAAACCTTGAAAACTATGGATCAAGTGTGACACAAGAGGATCTAGAATTGACTCATTACATCAAAGGACTCTCTCAATTACTGTGGTCATTGTGGAACCCAAACTCATACATCCTCAACTCTCCCTAAGCAAACCTCACCTTTTAGAGTATAAGCATACAAACTGAGGTTAATGGGAGTCCACTCGTCTCTCTCAAGGAAAGGTCACAAGTACGGCTCTAAGTATCATATGCTTGACCCTCATGTAAGTATCCACTAATGTGAGCATCATCCAACTTGAGATCATATAGGTCTTTTGTGGAGTCAATATAAAGGCTTTTTGGTTGAGGGTAGGAAACGTTGTTGGTCTATATGGGTTTCATCTTCCCTAAAGCACTTCTTTTGATTCATTTTGGTACAATTCTCTAGACTCTTTTGAGTATTTCACTTCCTTTCAAGGGGTTAGAGAGACACATTGTTACTCTTTCTTATGCAATTCAAAACATTTCTCCTTTTTCTACTTTTTCCACACCTTTTTCACTTTTGTTTTCCTTGAATCCCTTCTTATTCTTGTTCACATTGGGCTTTCTTTTTGTCTTTTTCTTTTGCCTTCCTTTTCTTTTGCTTTTGTACCTTTTACCACTTTGTTTCCTTTCTTGTCTCTCCCCCCAAACTTAGACTTTGCCATTACTTCAAGGGAAGATTTGGGTGCCAAGAGAGGGTAGAATTTAGAAGTGGTATAGGCTTGAAGCATTGGTTCTTGAAAGAAAAAGGTTTTAAGGCTCAAAAGGGTTAGCTAGGGATTATCTCATTGGTAGGCTATGGAATTTGTTCAACTTATCATTTGGATCAAGGAGAGCCTATAATCACTTCTCAAGTCAAACTTCACTCTAAATTTCTCCTCAACAAACATTCAGGGCAAGTTCTAGAACATTGGCTCGGGACTTGGACTCAAAGTTCGATTTCTCACCACACATACTCAAGGATTGCTAAAGATATACAGTTGAGGGCCCACAACAACCTTAGATACGATTGAACACATAATAGTCCCGAAAGACCACATGATATTTGTTTGGTCAACACAAGAGTCTCAAGGTCACTACTTTCACCATCACAACCACTTGTATTTGACCATGGGATCAAAGGCAAATGTGTTAGGCCAAAGTGAAGCTATGCTTGAGGTACCCTTACCTATAAACTATTAAAAACAAAAGAAAAATCAAAAACAAACTCAAACCCTTAAGAAGGTTGTCACGCCATCCATCATCGGGAAGATCCACCCGGTTCACACAATACTCCAACCTTGGAAAGAACCGTGGCATTAAGAAAATTAAGGGCTTATCTATTAAGCTAAAAATGAAAAATTTGTATGAAAATAGAAAATAGAATGAATATTTACAATAGGGGATTAGAATATACAACGGGGGACGAATATATACAAAAATGTAACTTTATATACAGACCAAAGAGAAGATATAAAGTACAATAAGAGTAACTAAATGTAAAGTTATATACAGACCAAATGGAAAATCAACAGAAACATAAACTAAGTCAGCTAATATATACAATCATCCGGATAAAAAGTAGGGCACACCCCTACAAATAAAAGCTAGCATTGTCCACGATGACAACTAAACAAATAAGCATAAAAAATTAAGAGTAAAGGATATAGGAGCTCCCTAGGCCTCGTCTGTATGCATATCCTTGGGTCCTCTGTATGCTCGGGAACCTCAGACCGGTTTCCGGTATCCTGCTGCTCAACTGCTGAGACTGGGGCCTGGACCTGGACAAGCTATGACTTTGGTACATCTTGTGGCTGACTAGAGGAAGCCGCTGGTGGGTCCGCCAACTGGATGATGGCATCATCTACTCTCGGGATAGTCCTCTTCTTCTTAAGGGGCCTCTGTGACTGCTCCTAAACTATGGCTGCTGTTGGGGCTGCTGTTGGAGCTGCTGATGGGACTACTGGGTCCTCAAATAATAAATCCAAAGGCAGTTGATCTACCTTCAATCTCTCTACATCTGCCCTGAGCTCCTTTACGAACTCCCTAGAAGCCCGCGTTTTACGCAACTTCTTGTGCTCCTTGGCAAGCTCTTTGAAAGCCTTGCCATGAGAAGCCACTACCTTCACCAACTCGACCTGCGTGCTGAGGATCTTCTCCTGGTTATCAAGCAACTTCTTCAAAGCATCATCTATAGACTGTGGAACCTGGACTGGCGGAGAAGCTGACTGAGCTATAATGGTGGAGGTCAAAGTGGACAACTTGGATGAAGCAGTAAACATCCAGTTGTTCACGCTCTGAAGTGTCTGGTGCAGTCTGTGGGCAGTGATAGGATGGGCCCGGGAAGATGGAATCTTCGGGTTAGTTATGGTGGAAGGGCGTAGAGGCACATCAGCAGAAGTGGAAGGTCCGACAGGCATGGCAGCGATTATGGAGGTAGGCTCAGTAGAGGCCTCTACCTCAACCGGCTCTTCAGACTGGCCAGTTGGGGCAGAAGCAGGAGGCTTGTAGTTCTTGTCCTTGGGGTTGTCTGGTCCCCTCAAACTGTACCAAGAGTAAGGAGCCACAGGTTTGGCTTTGACATCATACCTCTTCTTCTCCACCTCCAGGTCCCGGAAGTACATAGTGAGGGTGTTGGGAAAAAGGATAGTTCTGGTCATGCTCAAGCCCTACTACAGAAATGACGCGGAACATAACATTGTCCACATTGATAGGATATCCCGCCATGATAGATGCAAACAAGAACAGCCCGGGCAAGTGGAATAGTCTGATCATGGGTAGTGGGGTCAAGTCGACTGCACATAAAGGTCAACCACCCTCTAGCCTCAAAGTTAAAGGTCTTTCGAAATATTTTGGTCCCTGTTTGCAACCACTCAGGAACAATACCTGGGACTGCCAAGTATTGGGCTAACCATGGACAAACTCCCTCACCCATCTCTAAATTGGCCAGATAGATAGACTCATCTTCTTCCCTGAACCCCAAATACTCATTCAGAGATTTCCCGTCAAACAGCACCTTTTTGTTTCTAAACTTGGTCACCTTAGTACCCTTGATGATGTGGGCCACATTACAATAGAATTCCCTGACCATATGTTCATTTATCAATAAACTTCTCCATGAAAAACTACCAGTCCACTCTAGTTCTAAACTCCCTCTACACATTAGGGTTGTGGGGTAGTAGGTCATTGTCAATGAATCTCCTCTCCGGTATCAAGTGCCTCACCGGCCACCACTCCCTGAACTTATGATAGGCAACTTGGCTCACAAACCTGTCTTTCCACACCTCAGGTCTTCTAGTTAGGGCAATGCCTCCAACCTGAGGCTCACCACCTTCACCACCTTGTACCTCCTCCTCATCTCCCAATGTACTCTCCCTAGATAATAAAGCTGTGGGGGTGGTGGAGTCATCCCATTACCTGCTACCGACTCCTCAAAAGAATCAGAGACTACATTTACCGGCCTCTTGATAATAGGTGATACTGGAGGGGTATCAGTCAGTTGGAAGTGGGTGGTGATATGAGTTGGGATTGAGTCTGAGGAGATGTCCTAGGATGACATATACTCACTCCCGGAAGAATGGGAAGCAGCTTTATCTGTAGATTTTATCAACTCTCGGGTCTTTTTGATGTTTTCCCGGGCTTGGGGAGTGAGTTTTACCACTCTCTTTCCTTTGCCCCCTCTGGAGGAACCACCTCTCCCGGGTTGTTGTGATCCCTTGCCACCTCGTTGTTTAACCATTATCTGCAAACACACGCATCTAACATTGTTAGTTTAAGCACAGGCAGTGAAACAAATGAATGAAATGAATTGCAGATAGCAAAGGAATTGTTGCAGAACATAGCACCATGGCCCGCACAAAAAGGAGTGCGCCGCACCAGGGGCACCTTGGACCGCACTAAAGAGACCGTGGTCCGCGTTTTGGGTTAAAGTCCCAAAAATCATCTCTCTGAATCTCCCCATCGCAAACCGTACAAAGTGGGATCGCGGCCGCGGTGGGCCAGCGTGGACCGCATAAAGTGAAATGCGAGCACACTGGGCAAAGGTTCACTTCCAGTCACTAGGGCACCACGGTCCACGCAAAATGGTAATGCTTACGGCGTCAGAGCATCACAGACCGCGCAAAAGCGACCGCAAGCCGCGAAGAGTATTTTGCATAGGCACTAAGTTTGGGTTTTATGTTTTTGCCATTTTTGTTCAATTTATTTACACCTAACTTGTCCCTACTCAATTGCCCAGTCAATATGAATGCCCAACACACAAACCCAGCATTTAAATTACACTAAGCTAACAAATAAATGAAAAAGAAGAATCTACGAGGAGAAAAAAAAAGAAACTAAAACTACTGGGCATGAAAATAAAATGAAAATATAAAACTAATCAATGAAAGGTGCATGAAATGTTACCAGATTGTGAATATTGTATGCAACTAAGCAATGTAAGCAAAAATTACGGGCCAATGCAAGTGTGAACAGTACTTTTAGGAGTCTGAGTGATTAGGGTTCTGTCACACCTCCTTTTTACACATCACCCCCAAAAGGGTAAGTATATAAGGGAGTTTTTCCAATTAAAGTGACATTATTCGAAATGGGATTATTTGTTAATTTCAGAGTCGCCACTTGGAATAAATTACAGTGTCCCAAGTCACCGATTTATTTAAATCCCAAATCAAGGAAGTTTTATTTTAATGAGTCTGCGAACCAAAAATTCTAGATAAGGAATTCTGTTAACCCGGGAGAAGGTGTTAGGCATTCCCGGGTTCCGTGGTTCTAGCACGGTCGCTTAGTGATTATTATTTGGCCTAAATTGTTTAACTACTCATTTTTTTAAAACCAATGTGCAATTATCTCTTTACCGCCTTTATTTTAAGAGAATTATCTTGAAACGGGTTACGCGTACGTATACCCGTTTATTTGGCTCATCAAAAACCATATCACGCGAACGTGTCCACAATTAATAACGCTTTATCATTATTAAGAAAATTTGGGCAAAAGTTGCGCGAACGCATACTCCGGTTTTGTTTTTAGAGATCGCAATCATGTTATGCGAACGTATACACAACCACAATAATTAACTCCCAAAGGCAAACTAACATTGAGCAAATATACAAAGTCACAGGATAATGGGTGTCTTAGGCTCAAGAAGTAAATGAATATACCAGAACATCCAAGCAAACTAACAACTGAAGGAAAACCAACATATAAAGATGAAATTTTAATGGATACCCATTTCACCGACACAGCAATCACCAAGCCAAGGAAACTTAACAAACTAACAAGTTAGACAATTCTCTAATCATTCGCAACTTAAACAATGAAAAAGCTTACTAAAGGAACAAGTTGTGTTGGCCAATAACAAATACTGCAAAGTAAATATTTCTTGCTCATGATAAGAAGATTAATAGTGCATTAGCTATTTAAAATAATCCAACAACCAAAACTTTGGTTCTAGCTAAACCCAAAACCTACTGTTATCCAAGTTCTAAAAAGGAATTAAATTCACAACAAAGTATTCACAACCTTCTCATCAAAGATGGAGTAACAGACAAATTGATCGACAATACTATAAGCTAAAACGGGTTTAAATCTTCCAACATACCAATTACTCAGAAAAGGATCCAATCATAAAATAAAAAAAAACATAACAATGTATCGAAATTCATGGAGAGGAACAGAAGACACGGTTCATATTATGTCCAAGTTAACTTGAATTCATAGTTGAATACCTGATTGAGCAAGACACAATTGAAAGAGCCAAAGAAAAAGCACAACAAAGAGGGCTGAAGTTCAGCAAACACGAGCAAGATTTAAACTGGAACCTTGAGCAACAGCTAGGAACTCGACTCGGTACCCTCGAACAAAAATGACGCCACTATCACAGCAATGGCGACATCGGAGACACAGTCGACGCAACACACACGAAGAACTACCTCAGACTTAGAAAAATATTTATCGGAATATCGCACCAAAAGAATACCATAATGCAACAGACCACTCTATTGCTGAAATTTTCAGCAGGTACAATAAAGGAGAAGCTACAAAACAGTATCACCAAACCAGTTATGGACTAGAAACTAGAACCGGAATCGCAACCTCGAACAGACCTAGCAAACGAAGTAATCAGTAACTATAGTAGTAAGTTCTAAGATTATATCCTGGGAATACAGTCGCATAGCAATCAAAACTTCTCCATTGTCTTACCCCTCTTGGTTTCTTCCTCAGCATATTCATTCAAATTATTTTAAACTAACTCGAATCTCATTAATACAACTTGCTAACCAAACACACATTACACCAGAATTTTAATGTAGGGCGTATCAGAATTCTTTTAACAATCATTTTAAGTGTGTAACTTGACATGGAAAGACCAAAATTAGGACTGGGTGTAAGTTGGATCATTTTACTACACAGACAAATGAAAAGCAGCAAGTTCGACACATGATCGGCTCAACAATTAAGGATTTAAACCTTGCGGAACCTAATTAGTGCACTATTGCTAACCAGAATATTTAAAAGAACTCAGCAGCTATCAAGT
>MDKF011023102.1:0-18609 GCA_026770625.1 Nicotiana glauca
GGCCGATAATCTAGCTCGCCAAGCCTTTCCCTCTCGTATCTACCTCCTCGAGCGTAGAATCTGATCAAAACCATACGGGATATGTTAAAATAGGCTAATGGAACATAACCCAATCGAAATTACTCGAAAAACACTCAAAAACACGAAGTTGGCAAAACCCGAGCCCCGGGCCCGCTTCTTGAAAAATTACGAAATTCATATTTCCGAAATCCTCGTCTCTCCACGAGTCCGTACATACAAAATTTATCAAAATCGGAGTCCAATTGACCCCTCAAATCATCATTTACCATTTCTTAGGCTTCGAGCAAAAACCTCCATTTTACACTTTGATTCCTCAAATTTTCAGTGATAATTTTATGTCTTTACACTATAATAACATAAACCAAGACCAAATATCCTTACCTGATGATCCTCCTACGAAGCCTCTTCAAAATCGCCCAAAAATCGCCTTAGCTCGCTCCCCAAATTGATTTTTCACTTCTGAAATTTTTAATACACTGATCAATTAAAACTCTCAGCGATTTTCGCTTCTGCGACTCTTTGACCGCACCTGCGGTCCCGCTTTTGCGGTAAAACGACCGCTTATGCAGTTTCTTCCTAAACTCACAGTAACCGCTTCTGCAGACTCCCAACCGCACCAACGGTTCCGCTTCTGCGGTACCTTGACCGCTTCTGCAGTTTTTCAATAAATCTCTAGGACCGCTTCTGCGGTTCCAAACTCGCACCTGCGGACTCTGCTTAGGCGGACCAAGTTCCACTTCTGCGGAACTTCCCTGTTCAGGCCCAAACCGCTCCTGCGCTCAATTATCCGCTTCTGCGGACTCGCTTCTGCGGTCCATTTTCCGCAGAAGCGGAAATACCAGAAGACATATAATTACAGACCTGCAATTTTTACCAATTCCTTCCGTTTAACCATCCGAAACCATCCCGAGGCCCCCAGGACCTCAACCAAAAGCACAGACATGATCTAATACTTCATTCAAACTTGCTCGGATCATCCAAACGCTAACGTTAACATCATAATCCTCAATTATGATCAAATCAAAGTCCAAATTTCTTAAAAACTTCCGAATTGCATATTCGATCAAAAACCCAACCTAAACACCTCCGAATGACCTGAAACTTTGCTGACATATCCAAAATCATCCAATGAAGCTACTGCAACTCTCGAAATTTCATTCCGACCCTCGGATCAAAATCTCACCTATCGACCGGAATTCGCCAAAATTCCAACTTCGCCAATTAAAGCCTATTTCTACACCGGACCTCCAAATTCGATTCCGATAGCTCTCCTAAGTCATAAATCACCTCCCGAAACTAACCGAACCACCAGAATTTGCATCCGAGCCCTCTAACTCCCAAGTCAACATCCGGTTGACTTTTCCAAACTATTCCTTCATTAAAGAGACTAGTCATCCCATTTCCTACCAAACTCGATCCGAATTGACTCAAATTCACAAAGTACATATATTGAAACATGAACAAGCATATAACGGGGAAAAGGGGGTGGTAACTCACGTGACGACGAATCGGGTCGTCACATTCTTCCCAACTAAAACAAATGCTCGTCCTCGAGCGGGTCAAGAAACATACCTGGAGTCTCAAATAGGTGGGGATATCTACTCCGCATCTCCTGCTCGGTCTCCCAAGTAGCCTCCTCCGCGGGCCGACCTCTCCACTGCACCTTTACTGAAGCAATATCCTTGGATCTCAACCTCCGAACCTGTCGACCCAGAATAGCCACCGGCTCCACATCATAAGATAAATCATCATCCAGCTGAACTGTGCTGAAGTCCATCATATGAGACGAATCCCCAACATACTTCCGGAGCATAGACACATGGAATACCGGATGCACGCTGGACAAGCTGGGTGGCAAAGCTAGCTCATATGCCACCTCTCCAATCCTCCTGAATATCTCAAAAGGGCCAATTAATCTGGGACTCAGCTTCCCTTTCTTCCCGAACCGCATTTACCTATTCTATTTTCCGAAAAACTTATTCTCGATCTTTCTTCGTTCCTTGTTCCTGACCCACCTAAAAGAAGGTCCATTTTTGAGACTTTCTTATTCTAAGTCTGTCCTTTTGTGGTGTTATTTCTACTCTTTTTAATTGTTTTATTAAATCGTCTACTTTTGTTAAATTTTCTACTTTTGGAATTTCTACTTTAGTTTTTACCTCTTTTTCTTTAATAATTTTTTTATTAATTTCTAAAAATAATACTATTAGAGTATTATTTTGCTTTATTATTTTTTGATCTACTTTACTTTGAGGAGTATAGCTAGTAAGTCCTTCTGGATTAAGCTGAAGTCTTGCTGTAAATTTTATAGCAATATCATATATTGGATCTATTTCTCCTTGTAAATCGTTCATGAAAGAGCAATTTCTTTTATTGTGTCTATTTTTTCTGTTCAAGTATTTATTTTACTTTTTAATACTTCTACTTGATGTGTTATTTTTTCTACTAATTTAGTTATTTCTATTTCTAGTTCCTTAGGTTTTTCTATAATACTTTTAATTAATTTTTCTATTTCGTTTTTCGTGGGTATTTTTTCTAAGTTAAACTTATTGTTTAGGAATTGTATTTTTCTGTCTATTTCTAGTTCTTGTGATTTTAAGAAATCGCAATTTTGTTCTAATTTTGCTAAGATTTTTCTTTGTTTATCTTGTGAGGCTTCTACTATTTCTAGTGCTGTTATTACTTTTTTGTTATTTTCTTGAGTTTTTCACTAAGGTTGATTATTAGATCTACAAGGGTATTATATTGTTTATCTTCTGTGTGTAATATATGTTCTCCACCACTGAAATTATACTTTATTACTGAGTTGTCTTTTAGTATTCTATACTTCTTTTATGGATATATTTAAAGTTTTTAAGTTTATCTATTTTGTTTATCCTAATGGTATCCAAATTTTTTTATTCTTATAAAATTTTATCTTTTGATTTTCTAAATATATTTCTCCCTCTATATATTGTATTTCCCACTCTAAAGCTGATATAATTTTTGTTCAATACTACGCTTTACTATATAACTTGGTTCTCTATTTATTTTTAGATATGATTTTTCTATTTGCTGGGCTAATTCTAAAGTTGATATTAATAGAGCCTTTACTTTCTTTAATAATTTCTTTAATTCTTCTTTTCGATGTATTGTTCTATTTAGAATCCAGTAGTTAAAAGCTATTTGTTTAGCTATCGGGTGTTGTCTTAGCATTAATTATATTTTATCCTAATGGGATATATTTAATCTTATTTTTAATTGTTCTGAGGTAATCCTTTTCTTGTTCTATTTCGAAAGTAATTCTTTCAATTTCTGATAAAAGATAATTTTTAAAATCTTGTGTATTTAAAATAGATAGTTCTGGTTTTTCAAATAGGCTCAAGTGTATTTCTAAAGTGTTTCTATATTCTAAATTAGTATTGATAGTATCTAGTGTAAGATATATTATATGGTAATGGAAACTTATTGGAGACAGCCAGTTTACACTCTAACATCATATCCAAAATCTAACATACCAAGAAAATAAAGATCCCACTCGGGCCTCCAAATCCCAATAGCCGCTAAACGATGCCGATACACACGATCCAAAACCACTACGTAGTCTGTACATGACAACTTCTAGTCTCCAACTCCATATAGCACACGAATCACCATACCTGATCTCAAATTCCGTTGTATTAATACACATCACACTTCAAGTACCCAATCACTCCACGAAGGATATTCTAAATTTCCCTGTGCCATCAAACACACTCAGATATCAGCAGTCGATCTAACAAGAAAACGCCGCAATACTACCAAAGTATCATCAGTTTAATCACATTACCCCCTTTCCGAGACTAATACTCTTGTCAAATCGCTTCCAATTAGCATTACCATTTTCCTTGATTATCTGAGGTTACCCGTTATCTAAGAGTTTTATGAACTTTCTTTCAGAACTGAACCGAAACCTTGAACACGCAAATCTCAATCCTCCACAATATATCGCATATACCATACCATCCAAGGATAGCAAGAAAACCTTTATCTCCCTTCCGAGCCACAGACATTTACTCACTCAACTAGTCAAGAACTCCCATTGATCCCATCTAGAAGAAAAATCATTACACATTCCATGCTCCGCATGCCCGTAAAAAATATACATCTCCAATTCGCAGTAAAACCCAACAAGAACTCTCTCCCAATTCCATTTGCACGAGCTAAACTGCCAGGACTAAATCCTTCTATCCGAACCGAGCTAAGCAAGCTGTCAAAATTCAAGAGCTTTGTTGCACAATACCTGTAAGGGCTCATTACCTCGAACACATACAAAGAATTAATCATATCCTTACCATACCGATTCGGTCCTCTAACAAGTTACTTCATTTATCTAGATTTTCTTCTGATTCATTTTCAATTTGATATCCCCTCTCGCTGTAGCACCACAATGCCTCCACCCAGGCTCACCACACGAGACCCAAGCATAAGACCATACTATCTCAAACCCATGAGCCACTGAACACTCTCTCAAATATTCCCAGGAACACCACATTCCCAAAATAATCTACTATGAAGAACTTCCTGCGAATCTAATTCTGTTACCTTTAGTTTTCCTGATGCTGATGCATGAAATCCCATAATTAATCATAAAAATACCACAAGTCTTGACATTTTCTAATGAAAACACAGTCTCTAACCTCATACACAACCTTAAGACACCTGATTGTTACATGTAGAATCTTGAAAACATTAAAACCATTATCAAAAGTCATTTACTTCTTATTCGAACTGCAATTTACCTGATCTAACGAACATAACCACTCGTGCCTTATTAGCACTCTGACACCGCAGGATATGACCTCGTCCCAATACAAACAAACATATTCCTGCTCCATGCACCGAGCATTCTTTACCAACAATAGCTTAAGACATCCTGTGATCCTCACACATCTACGAAGGACCATATAACCTTTGTCAAAATTTTGCTTCACTCATGCCATCTTCGATGCAATTTTCACAACCAGAACTGATTCGACAGCATGCCTCAAACCGAAACCAACATAGCACATGATCGTAAAATCCGCTAATCGACAGCAACCTCCCCAACTTGGATCGAATCCATATATCAAGACACACTCAACAACTCATAACATTTTTACTCTAATGATGCCACAATACCATAGTGAGGTTAAACTCAAATCATTTCCAAGTTTGTGAAAACACAGATTATCTAGTACTGCAATCCTCTGCAAATCTCGCATTCATCCCTACATCAGTTGAGTCCATTCTCTTAAGCGACCCAAATTTTCAAATTTCAACACGTACCCTTTAATTACACATGAGATCTTCTGACATACGCATAAAGATCATACCACTTAACAACACTCCGCATGAGATAACCCACATGCTTCGCCTCAATTTAGTATTTTCGCATACCTTCCACCTCATACACATTACATAGTCATTTAGTCTTCAGGGGTCTGAACTCATACCGCCACATGTAATTCACTTCACTCCCCAACTAGGAGACACAAAAATATTCTTCACGTGCCCATAACTCGGGCTACACGTCAAATAACAATAGGAATCGAACACTTAACAATTCATCTATTATCCAGCAGACTTCTTCGTCACTACCGAGTCATATAGATACATCTCGTAGTACTAACATACTCATCACATGGATATCCAACCGCCCTTCCGGCTAATAGGGACAATATCAAACATATAAGTTCAAAACACTCGCTCATGCAATTAGCACCTCGATGCTCAAGCAATAGGTAAAGATCCGGCCTCAAGTCCTCCAGACTGGCCCAACATCAAACACACAGAGATCACGCCTCGCCCCTTGATCGGGGAATCACAAGCCATCAAGGCACATCTGATATTGAGCGCTCATGTGCGCATGCAAATACGTGGAAGGAATTTAAAGAGTTTCGTTTCAAGCTGAATCAAGAACGCACGATAAGAATTCAAGAATGTGAAGTTTTCCTATAAGTTCTGCAACCTATTGAGGATAAATACAGACGTCTCCGTACTGATCCGTGAGAATCTACTAAACCTGCTCATGACTTGTGAGACCTAGTAACCTAGGCTCTGATACCAACTTTTCACGACCCAAAACCTGCACTGGTCATGATGGCGCCTCTCGTGAAGACAAGACCAGCCAACTAACCTAACTCGACTCTTTCAAAATAGTTAAACACAAATGAACGGCAAGATACGACTTACTAATATTAATTAACAGATTTACAACCCAACACAGCCATAATCGGGGTGTCATAAGTCACGAGCATCTATAAGAATGAAATTTCCACTTTACAGTCTAGAAATACACTGAACAAGAGTAATGAATAACATAGAAATACAATAGTGCTACGAACGCTGGCAATCACCTCGCTAAAACCTCTACAACTCTGCCTCCACGTAGCCAATACCCGCTATCGGGCGAATAAATACTGCACGCGAGGTGCAGGGAGTAAAGTGAGTACTCCAACTCAGTGAGTAATAAAAGTAATTAACAACTGAGCAGTGAGAAATCACGTAAAGCAAACCATCATGCTATACAGGAGCAGTGAAAAACCCCTTTGGGAGAAAGCAGTGAAGCCGTATAACCTTTAGGAATAACTTAGCTCAGTTTAAAAACCACTTTCGAAAATGACATTTTCAACAGTTATGCAAATGAATGCAGAAATAAATAGTGCAGATAAGCACAGAAGTCTGCCTCTCAGGCACCACACTCGGTTATCAGATAATACCAAAACAATAGGTGAATATTGCAAGAAGAAGCACGATAGCATATAATAGCAGACAAATGAAATAAGTTAAACACAACAAATAGTACTGGTACCGTTGCGGCATGCATCCCGATCCATATATCACTGCGGCGTGCAGCCCGATCTATTTAGCATCGACGGCACTCACTGAAGGTGTGTACAGACTCCAGGGGGTCTCCTACAGCTCGAGCGCAATATCAAGCCACCTCATGGAATCAATCAGGCTCTCGGCCTCAATATCAATATAGTACCGCTATGGCGTGCAGCCCGATCCATAAGTATCCTCACAATATAGGCCCTCGACCTTACTCAGTCAACAAAATCACGTAATCCACTCGCGCAACAATAAAGTATGATGCTCAACCCAAAACATTATATGGAAACATCATTTCGAGTATTTAAGGCATAATAAATTGGCTGAGTTTTAAAACAGTGAAAAATACACGACTGAGTTCAAACATATAATTAAATCGGTGAGGAATTTTCAACAACAATCCCCGAAGGGTTCAAATAATTAGCACGAAGCCCAAGTATAGCAATAAGCCCAAATTATGATTATAACAAGTAATTTCAGTCAAATACGCAGTAAATTCATCTATCGGGAGAGACCGAGTCACAATCCCCAACAGTGCTCTACCCCACTGTAACGACCCGGCCGGTCGTTTTGAGCCCTAGTGCATCATTTAGCAGTTTGAGGCCATGAGCAGCTTCATTTCAGGTATTGTGACTTGTTTGCATGGTCGGAATTTAAATTCAGGAAGATCGGAGTTAAATTTAACTGAAAATTCTCATTTGAGAAGCTTAAAGTTGAAAGAATGAACAAGGATTGGAATTTTGAGTAAATGACCTCGAAATCAGGATCTGAAGGTTCCAGCAGGTTCGTATGATGATTTTGGACTTGGGCGTATGCCCGGATTTGGTTTTGGATAATCCGGGAGCGTTTTGGCGCCTGTTGTGGAAGTTAGCATTTTAGAAGGAATTTCTTAAGTGTGGCTTGAAGTGCATTTTAGTGTTATCGATGTCCGTTTGGGATTCCGAGTCTGTGAATAGCTCCGTATGGTGATTCTGGAGTTGGGAGCCCGATCGAAAGTGAATTTGGAGGTCCGTATGTCGTTTTGAAACCATTTGGCTAAAGATAGAAATTTAAAGGCTTTTGGGAAGTTTGACCGGAGGTTGACTTTTTGATATCGGGGTCGAAATCCGATTCCGAAAGTTGGAGTAGGTTCATAATTTCAAATATGACTTGTGTGCAAAATTTGAGGTCAATCGAACGTGATTTGATAGGTTTAAGCATCGAAAGTAGAAGTTGGAAAGTTCAAAGTTCATAAAGCATGAATTGGAGGTCGATTGATGATTGTAGCGTTGTTTGATGTGAGTTGAGACCTCGAGCAAATCCGTAATGTGTTTTGGGACTAGTTGGTATGATTGGGTGGGGTCCCGAGGGGCCTCAGGTGGATTCCGGGTGGTTAACGGATCGAAAGTTGGATTTTGGGAAAAACTAGGCAGTTGGTATCTAGTATTTCCACTTCTGCGGAAACGGGACCGCAGAAGCGGCCCCGCAGAGGCGAAATGTGGACCGCAGAAGTGGTTTTGGCCAATAATGAAGGGGACCGCAGATGCGGTCGGGCAGCCGCATAAGCGGAACCGCACCTGCGGTTGGAAAGTCGTAGAAGCGGAAGTGAGGGGTCTCGTTTGGGACCGCAGAAGTGGCCTGTGTGTCCCAATAAGCGGGACCGCGGGAGCGGTCCCTGGACCGCAAAAGTGAAAATAACTGGAGCAGTGAGGTTGTTTTAAGTCGAATTTTGAGTTCATTTCTCCCGTTTTCATCATGGCGTGGGCGATTTTGGGGAGCTTCAAGAGAGAATTTTCATCGTCGATGAGGAGGTAAGTTATCCCTATCACTTTCGAGTTGAATATATCAATTATATACGGATTTAAGCATGGAAATTAGAGTTAAAATTGGGGTTTTGGTTGAAAACGTAGAAAATCATAATCTTGGATTTTAGCCACGATTTTGGGTATGGAATTAAGAAGAAATTATATATTTAAGTTCCTAAGGTTATGGGTAATCTTTATCTTCGAGAAATTTCGGATTCCAGGCATGTGGACTCGAGGGCATTTTTGTCAACCTTTCGTTCGGGGTTAGGAATGGTTATAAATTAGGTTGTAAAGTATAATTGTGCATATATTAATGGATTTACATGATCGTTGGCTAGTTTTGGAGCACTGTGCGTTGGTGCAAGTCTTCGGAAGAATGTAGGATGCCAGTTGTGGATCTTCGGAGCGAGGTGAGTCTCCTTTCTAATCTTGTGAGGGGGAAATTACCCCATAGGTGAAGCAATTGATTATGTGCTCCTATTTGTGGGGGCTACGTACGCACGAGGTGACGAGAGTCCGTGCGTAGCTACTATTATGCCATTGTTCGGGTAGTTAGGACCCAAAAGCATATGTATGTGGGTTAATTGTGAACACCTTGGTAGCTTGAATTGCTTCACTCACATCGAATTAGCAAGTAAATTCCTAAAAAGAATTAAACTTCATTTCTTAAATTGTTAAAGGAGAATTGGTTTTATTTGAATAAATATTCCCCGATAAGTTCTTATTTGACTGATTGAGCATATACTTTACGTGTGCCTGCTTCGCATAGATGATTCGCGAGCAGGATATGTGCTTAATTATGGAACGGGCCGAACGCCTCGGTGATAATAGATGCATCTATGGTTCGTGCCGCTCGACCCTTAGCAGTGCACAATTTACATTATGTTGGAGCGGGCCGTCGACCTCGGCGTGATTTGCGCATGTTTATCTGTTACTTGGAAATTTGTAAATGTGGAATTGGCCCTATGTGGCTTGACATAAATTGATAAGATAATAAAGAACGGACTTTAGAAGCCTCTGATTTATTGTTGAAGGTGTTTACCTGTTTGCTGGCTTCACAATCAGAACTTTTATACAAATCTATTATCATTCTCGCACTTATAGAATATTGTTAATTGACCTCTAGTAGGTGTCGGAGTTGGCTATCTCGTCTCTACACCTTCGGGATTAGGCGGGATACTCACTGAGTACACGTTGATTACGTACTCATACTACACTTCTGTGCATTTTTGTTGCACGGGTATATATACACCTCTAGCAGCCTATTGGGTGTAGCAGCATGGATGACGCTCGGACTAGGAGAGCTGCATCATTGGGGCGACCGCAGCTAGAGTAGTTCCTTCCAATGTACTGTATTTACTTTCCGCCCACTGTATTTCTGGCGGATGTTGTATTTTATTTCTCTTATCAGTAGTCGCTCATGTACCTGTGACACCGGATTTCTGGGAGGGTTTACAACGGATTTCTTCTAACTGTCATTATTTAAATATGGATTCTAGTAGTGAACTTTTAGTTATTAAAAATGGATGGGAAAACCTTAAATTTTCAAAAGTTTTAAAAGAGGAATTTATTGATAAGTTGGTTGGCTGGCCTGACAGAGATGTCCGGCGCCACCACGACCCTTAATGGATTTTGGGTTGTGACAACATGGTATCAGATCACTAGGTTCCCGTCGGTCTCACGAGTCATGAGCAAGTATAGTAGAGTCTCACCGATCGGTACGGAGATGTCTGTACTTATCCTCGGGAGGCTGCAGAACTATTAGGAGTACTTCCCTTCTTGATTTCATTATCGTGCGGTTCTATTCCTTTGAGGCTTATGCCTTTGATTCCTTTCCACTCAATCTTACGCGATGCTAGCGCTTGTTATAAATCGAAAATTGAAGGATTGTAATGGCACTACAAATGTGGAGCGGGATGATTTTCCCGGTATAGTTGATTGGACTATTATAGTCGTGCTTTGGAGGGATACTCTATTATTTTAGCTCAGTAACAGAACTTCTAAGAGCCTTGAGGCTAGGCACAGGTTGCCATGATGCTTATGAACAACTATTCCGCAGTGTTGTTGTGATGGTAGGGTGTTTGCCCACGTGTCGGGGCAGTGAATGAATTGAAGGGAGGTTTACTCAGTGTGTAATCAAAGGGATTAGGTATTTTATTCTCGGCGGGGAGAAAGCCAATCGAGCTAAGGGTGGTCAGACGTGAACAAGTGGAAGCAATGAAACGTGGTAATTGCAAGCGTGAAAAAGATCTCTTCTCTATTGAGGTACGGTGGTCCTAATTGGACGTATTAAGTTTATCGGTGTTATGATCTTCTATGATTCGCCCTTGGGGCGTGATATTGTGAAATAGTATCGGAGATGCAACTATCAGATATCGCAGGGTGCTGTAGTCTTGGATTGAATCAGAATTTTTAACATTGATGGCTCGATAAAGATGACCTTTCGAAAGGTTTAAAGTTAGCAGCAATGGTGGATTCAAGTGCCACGAAGATAGATTTCATTTAAGGCAACAATTGAGCAGCAAAGTATGAGGAATGACATGTGGGAAGTGCCAGGAGGTGTTTAAAATTTCTAGAAGGCCAAGTATAAGAAGAAAGGTCGGCGACCGATTAAGGAGATGAGTTTTGCCAAAGTGGGAGAGTAGCGGGTATTGCATATGGGCTTGGTAGTAGGAAGACAACGCGCCTTAAAGAGAGTTTGGATCGAATTGGGGATTTTAATGATTGGTGATTGAAGCATGCGGGTATGATGTGAAGTATGGGCTATTATGCGGCAGAAGATTTATATGGCGGAAAGGAGCTGCTTAAAATCGAGGAGTGTGCAGCATAACCCTGAATTTGGAAGGATGTTGCCGCATATTTAATTGATGTCTGCGAAGGGTGAATGGACTTGTGCAACTGGAAGGTGAGCTCGGACTCAAGATGGGCTATTGGTGTCATGATGAATGTACCTCGTGCAGCAGCGTGGGAAGGTGTCGGGAGCTGATTCCCCTAGGTGGGTTATTCCCCGTGAGCAGGTTAGTGGTCGCGAGGTCGGCGAAGCTTCTGTAAAGAATTATATTAGTTGTTCAACAAAGAGATCGGTTGTGCGAATGTTGTTAATGATTCAGAATATGAAGGATGGGGATTTACAGGAAGATTCCGAGAAATTTTGATAATTTATGGCGCAAGGTTATGTCAATAAGAGGTAAAAAGATCGGGCAAACTCAAGAATTGTGAAATGAGGGCTTCAAGCTAAGTGGGAGAGTCCCACCGCATAAGATTGGGTTGTATGATTAACTACTTGCATAATTTCTGGTTACTAGTATATTGATGAGTTATTTTAGCTATGAGAAAAGACCATAAGTGGTAATTCGGGCATATGAATTGTTGGAGGCATGCGATGGTTGGCCTTATTGGCTCATGTTTGGACTTGGAAAAAGATTCAGGATTTATGCCTCGTATAGATGCAGGTTTTAGAGGAAGTGATTTCGCCGAGTGCTTCGCCGAGAGAGTATTCGTAAGTTATAAGAGCCATGGAATGAGTTATATTCGGGACCAAGGCAGAGTGGGTGGCTCTCAATAATGGTCCTAGTGAATTCAGGAGTTTAAGTGTGGTGCTCAATAATTTCGAGCTTATGAGTACAGTTAAGAATCAAGTTTTGTAGTAGCTTATGAGAAGGTGCCCAGAATGTTCTATGGTATTTTGACTTGTGGTGTAGCATTTGAGTAATATGAAATAATTCGTGAGATTTGAGACAGCATGGTCTTGCCATTCAAGGTCATTTGGGGTGAGTGTAGAGGGAGTATGTTATGCATTGAAGAGAATTAGTATTACTTCCAAAGACATCAAGGATAAATTGGAGGGAAAGGGATTGATTAGCCATAGTTGAATTTGGCGTGTCGGGGTCTGTGATCAGTTCGTTCAGAGTGATCGAGTTACGCGTGTGATTTGTGGCGGTACGTGTGAGGTTGTCGGCCACTGTAATTGATGTTATTCAGAAGCATTCTTCTGTTATGGCTTGTTAAGTGGGAGCGGATTCTGGAAGGGCTAGGGTGGCTTGGACCACTATTTAGAGATTTGCATGTCTTACTATTATGGGAAACTATTTGTGTGTTGCTATGATTCTCCCGAAGTGAGTTAAGTAAAAAGTTCGTATATGATGAAGTGTTAAAATATTAATGATTTCGGAGTTATGATGAAAAATTATGTTTTATCGTATGTTGGCACGTTGGGTGCAGTGAGTGGCATGGAAGTATGAAGTGAGGATCCAGGTTGTAGTTCAGTGTTGACAAGGATGTCACGAGCTCGGATGAGCAAGGAAAGGGTTGAATGATTAAAGTAAGTTGGGGTTGTCTTCAGCGTCACCTGAGATTGGCGTTTTGTAACGAGGGCTTATATCATGGTTAATGATTCTTGATTGCTTATCAGCGTTAGTGCAGTTGGTGCGTTGGAGGTAAGACCTAGTTAATTGTTATGGAAGATTGTGGGAACGTGTCACACGGGAAAATTGTACCAGTGTGGCATGTAGCCACTTGTTTGACTAAACATTTAAATCAAGTATGAGGAATTTGGGTAATATCATTGCTTTGAGAATTTATGCCTAGAGGGAACCTTGTTTATTGGGTTATGAACCGAGGAGGTTTGCTCCGGTTACGACAGTTGTTCTTGTGTGTTATGAGAAGAAAGAAATTATTATGGACCTTTGAAAGGTTATTGGCTTAATTTGATGTGATCAGGATCGACTTGAGGTCGGTGGATGGGTTTAAATGTGAATATGGGCTCTATGATAGGCCAGTTGTGTTCATTTCAGTAATGCGCTCCTTATAGAGTGGTCAGGGTGTCATCTCGTTTTCAGGTATTTCATGAAGTGCTACATTGCGTCGTGTGAGTTGTGATACGGCTTGAGAAATTGTGTATGTGTTGAGGACCCGCGTGGGAATGTCATATTATGAGCAAATGGCTCTTGAGATTCAGATATTGTACTGCACCTCAGTTGTGCTCGAGTTTTGTAGCTTATCGCGCTATATGTCCCCTCAGGGATGGCATTATGCACTTAGCGTGCTTGTGACCTAGATTCGATATTTTATTGTAATGAGCAGATTTAGCTCGAAATGCAATCTCCTTACGTGAGATCTATGTGTGGATCGGGTGGAACGCCGCCATGGGCATGTTATTTGGATCGGGTGGCACGCCGCCATGGGCATGTTATTTGGATCGAGTGGCACGCTGCCATGGGTATGTTATTTGGATCGGGTTGCGCACCGCAACAATGTGATGATGAGTGTAGATTTCTATATGCTAATTTAGTATGTCCTGCTTCCTATTTTCTAAGGAAAGTCCGTAGTAGTGTGGGAGTTAGGTAATTACTTCCAGAGTTCAATTTCCTGTTGTGTTGTGTTCAGATTGGTGGCCATTGGCACATTGTGGCGTCATATGAGACTTGTGATCGCATTTGGAGTGGCTTATTGCCGAGCAGTTCGTACTGAATAAGATGAGATTATGGGAATTAAGATCAGTGCAACTTGATTATATGAAGTATATTAAGGAGCAAAAATAAAATTCATTATTTGATTCAGAATGTGGTAATGTTTCTTGTCATAAGTATAGACTCGATGATTGGTTGACTCGGCAGCTGATCAGGAATTTTGGCATCTCATCCATCGTGGCGGTATTGTAGCAGTTAGAGCAAGACCTATGTAGGTCATGAGGTGCAATGGGAGCATCATATTCGTGGAATTTCGATTAATTCAAACAGAAATGTTATTGTGGTCCTATGAGTAAAGTGAAGCAAAGTGTGAATTCAGCAGAGTTATGCAATCATGTTTGAGTACAGCATATAGTGATTGATATGGTGATCGTATGATTGGAAACAGGCCTGGCATGGAATTCCGGATGTTGGAATTGGGCTCTAAGGCTTATTTGCTTGAATAAAAAGGGAATATCTTCAGAATTTATCGAGCTAACGTGCTCAGCTAAGTAGTGGTAGCACGGGAAGGTGCATGAGGTGTTAAACAGTGATTTCAGACTACCTCAGTATAGTTCTCAGCACGTTCGAGGACGAACGTATGTTTAAGTGGGAGAGAATGTAACGACCCGACAGGACGTTCTGAGCCCTAGCGCATCGTTCAGCAGTTTGAGGCCATGAGCAGCTTCATTTCAGGTATTGTGACTAGTTCGCATGGTCGGAATTTAAATTCAGGAAGATCGGAGTTAAACTTAAATGAAAATTCTCATTTGAGAAGCTTAAAGTTGAAAGAATGAACTAGGATTGGAATTTTGAGTAAACGACCTCGGAATCAGGATCTGAAGGTTCCAGCAGGTTCGTATGATGATTTCGGACTTGGGCGTATGCCCGAATTTGGTTTTGGATAACCCGTGAGCGTTTTGGCGCCTGTTGTGGAAGTTAGCATTTTAGAAGGAATTTTTTAAGTTTGGCTTGAAGTGCATTTCAGTGTTATCGATGTCCGTTTGGGATTCCGAGTCTGTGAATAGCTCCATATGGTGATTCTGGAGTTGGGAGCGCAATCGAAAGTGAATTCGGAGGTTCGTAGGTTGTTTTGAAGCCATTTGGCTAAAGATAGAAATTTGAAGGCTTTTGGGAAGTTTGACCGGAGGTTGACTTTTTGATATCAGAGTCGGAATCCGATTTCTGAAGTTGGAATAGGTACGTAATTTCAAATATGACTTGTGTGCAAATTTTGAGGTCAATCAGATGTGATTTGATAGGTTTAAGCATCGGAAGTAGAAGTTGGAAAGTTCAAAGTTCATAAAGCTTGAATTGGAGGTCGATTGATGATTTTAGCGTTGTTTGACATGAGTTGAGGCCTCGAGCAAATCCATAATGTGTTTTGGGACTGGTTGGTATGATCGGTTGGGGTCCCGGGGGGCCTCGGGTGGATTCCGGGTGGTTAACGGATCGAAAGTTGGATTTTTGGAAAAACTGGGCAGTTGGTATCTGGTATTTCCGCTTCTGCAGAAATGGGACCGCAGAAGCGGCCCCGCAGAGGCGAAATGTGGATCGCAGAAACGGTTTTGACCAATAGTGAAGGGGACCGTAGATGAGGTTGGGCAGCCGCCTAAGCGGAACCGCACCTGCGATTGGAAAGTCGCAGAAGCGGAAGTGAGGGGTCTCGTTTGGGACCGCAGAAGCGGCCTGTGTGTCCGCATAAGCGGGACCACATGAGCAGTCCCTGGACCGCAAAAGCGAAAATAACTAGAGCAGTGAGGTTGTTTTAAGTCGAATTTTGAGTTCATTTCTCCTATTTTCATCATCGCTTAGGCGATTTTGGGGAACTTCAAGAGAGAGTTTTCATCGTCAATGAGGAGGTAAGTTATCCCTATCACTTTCGAGTTGAATATATCAATTATATACGGATTTAAGCATGGAAATTAGAGTTAAAATTGGGGTTTTGGTTGAAAACCTAGAAAATCATAATCTTGGATTTTAGCCGCGATTTTGGGTATGGAATTAAGAGGAAATTATATATTTAAGTTCCTAAGGTTATGGGTAATCTTTATCTTCGAGAAATTTCGGATTCCAGGCACGTGGACCCGAGGGCATTTTTGTCAACTTTTCATTCGGGGTTAGGAATGGTTATAAATTGGGTTGTAAAGTATAATTGAGCATATATTAATGGATTTACATGATCATTGGCTAGTTTTGGAGCATTGTGTGTTGGCGCAAGTCTTCAGAAGAATGTAGGATGCTAGTTGCGGATCTTCGGAGCGAGGTGAGTCTCCTTTCTAATCTTGTAAGGGGGAAATTACCCCATAGGTGAAGCAATTGATTATGTTGTCACGACCCTAAATCCCAACCCGGTCGTGATGGTGCCTCTCGTAGGGACAAGGCTAGCCGAAAACAAAACGTTACATCTTTTTATAATTACTTAGCAGAAATAAGTCTAATTCACGGATAATATGATTACAAGTATGAAGTAAACATGGTAGATTAATGAAAACCATCCCGACTCAGTCCGGAATCGGGGTGTCACAAGTCATGAGCTACTACAGAATGTACTAACATTTTACAAGTCTAGATTTATTACAAATAACAAAAGATAAAGGAGAAACGGGGTTGCGGACGTCAACAGCTACCTTGTTACTCCTAGTCACCGCCTGGTCTGGAAAGAATCAGCACTCAGGAGCGAACTCAGCTCTGCCTGTATCTGCACACATGGTGCAGGGAGTAATGTGAGTACTCCGACCCAGTGAGAAATAATAATAAATATAGTCCGAAAGTAAGAAAACACAGTAAGTACACAAAGTAAGCTAAAAATCCAAATATACAACAAGGTGTGGACTGAGCAGCTGAACAACAGTATAGAAACAATATAGGAATACAATGCAATGCGTATGGTGGTACATTCCAGTACCCACTGCGGCGTGCAGCCCGAGCCATCCATATTTATCTATCGTCGACGGCGCTCACTGGGGGTGTGTACAGACTCCGGAGGGGCTCCTAAAGCCCAAGCGCAATATATTGGTCAGTCATTGTTACCTGACCGGTCAGCCATTGTTACCTGACCAATTTATATCACACAGTGCCATTGTTACCACTGTTCCAAGTATCTATTACAGTGTCATTGTTACCACTGTTTCAAGTATAATATACAGTGTCATTGTTACCACTGTTTCAAGTCACTTTATAATCAGTCCAGAAAATAATATAGTAAGCCCCTTGGGCATTTACAAAGTAGAATTTCCAGCCCGAAATACATTTAAAAATGTCATTTAAGCTTTCAATGCTTAGAATTGTGGCTGAGTTTGCAAACAGCATTTATAACCTTGGACTGAAATTAGATAATATGTAAATCATGCTAAGTATTAATATTAATCCCCGAAGGATTTTACAAGTCGGCGCAAGGCCCCAAACATGGCATCAAGCCCAGTATTAATATCTCGCTCTTATTACTTTTCTCTACCATTTACTTTATTTTACACAGCATTACTATTACATATCTTGATGATGAACCAACGACTGTGACTTGCAACAAGGCAATGCAACAAACGGACATAGATTCAGAAGAGGATGAAATACCATAAGAGGTTGTCAGAGAGGTCGAGAATTTTGAGAACAGGCCTAAGTCCAACTTGGACGAAACTGAGGTTGTTAATTTGGAAGACGCAGAGAATGTCAAGGAAACACGTATCAGCATACATTTGTCACCACCAGAAAAGAAACAGTACACGGAATTCTTAAAAGAGTATGAGGACATCTTTGCATAGTCCTACGACGACATGACAGGTCTCAGCACATCCATTGTGGCTCACAAGTTGCCGACAGATCCGGCATGCCCGCCGGTAAAATAGAAGCTCAGAAAATTCAAGCCATACATGAGTTTGAAAATCAAAGAAGAGATTACCAAGAAAGTCAAAGCCAGGGTTCTCGGAGTAGTATAATATCCGACATGGTTAGCCAACATCGTGTCGGTACCAAAGAAAGACGGGAAAGTTAGAGTCTGTGTCGACTACCAGGATCTCAACCGGGCCAGTCCCAAGGACGATTTCCCTTTGCCAAATATACACATACTGATTGACAACTACACCAAACATGAGCTGCAGTCGTTCGTCGATTATTTTGCTGGATACCACCAGATATGGATGGATGAAGAAGATCCAGAGAAAACGGCATTCATCACGCCATGGGGAATGTACTATTACAGAATGATGTCGTTCGGTTTAAAAAATGTCGGTGCCACCTATATAAGGACCATGACCACTATCTTTCATGACATGATACATAAAGAAATCGAGGTATATGTGGACGACGTCATCATCAAATCCAAGAAAGTTACAGATCACATGGATGATTTGAGAAAATTCTTCAACAGATTAAGGAGATACAACTTGAAATTAAATGCAGCCAAGTGTGCATTCGGGGTTTCTGCCGGAAAGTTATTGGGTTTCATTGTGAGTCGCCGGGGAATAGAATTGGATCCGTCAAAGGTCAAAGTCATTCAAGAGTTGCCACCACCAAAGAACAAGAAGGATGTA
>MU716220.1:0-19500 GCA_026770625.1 Nicotiana glauca
AGCCCCGCACGTGCATTGAAGGAGGCCAAAAGACAGCTAACTGCCATAATCAATGCGAAGGCCTTCAAGAGCTGTTTGTGCATCATCTTTTGGAACCTTATGACTGTCATTGTTATGGAAGTACTAGAGGGGAAAGTTCAAGTTCGTTTCTTATTATTTTCACTCGAAGAAACGCGAAGACTATTTGTGCACGGTAAAATCATAGAATCCAATTTTTTGTCATTATGATGCCCTATAAACATATTTCACAAGGTTCGATACTGGGATCGAGGTTCATCCTAGCGGGCTGTTGACACTCGATCTCGGGTAATGCAGACCAACGGCTATATTGGGAAAGTGGAGAGTTCGCAAGGGTTGCATCTAGAGCCGATAAAGTCTGTCAGGCTAGTTTGAGCCCGCGTCAAGACATCAATTAGCTGTCCCATCTGCACATCCTTGTAATAAATGCATTTGTACTATGCTGGGATTCCCCCTCCTATATAAAGGGGTCCTTGTCGTATTGTAAACACCTGTCGCTCCATACTAAATATACAAGGACATTCTCTCTGCTTTCTAACGCATTCTCTTGATATTATTGTTTCCATTTATTGTCTTCATTTATAGCTCATCATTTATTGCTTATTATCGGTCATAAAGAGCCACCATTGATTTTATCGTAATTGTTAGTCGTACATCAATCGCACTCGATATTTCCCTGCCGAGCATCAAAATTGACCTTGAGGCCCTCGAATCGACAACCCTGAGTCCCCGATTGCTAACCTTTCGGTTTGGTTATAACTTGTTCTCAAACTCTTATCTAGTTCCTAAGTCTTTCACATGGTATCAACTGCCTAACAACTAGTACAAAAATAGATGAGGTATTTCTAGAGTCCCATTATAAAATTTAATTGTTATTACCATTTGTACGGTAAATAATAAACATAAAGAGAAAGAAGTAGAGTTACAAGGATGCAGGGAAATAACCTGTTACAAATAAATCGAATAAAGAACAAGAAACTTGAAATGTCAATAATAGCACCAATAGCAGGAGAGTAATGAAAAGCCCCAAATCTCTAGTGTTTCAGAGTTCACAAGAGCCTTGAAACAAACCTCGTGCAGTGCTTGCACTGGAGGAAGGTTACCAGAATACGGTGGCCTTGCCTTTCAACCGGCCAAAAGCTCAATTTCAAAATAGTATAGAATAAGTGAGAGTGAGAGGATAGTTCTTAAGGTGATTAAAGTCTGCACAAAAGGGGAATTGGAGAAGGTTTATGTCGTGATAGAATGAAGCAAGTAAACAAGGAAAGAAAATACGTAAACACGAACGAAAAAACTATCTCGCATTCAAGTCACTATAGTAACCGAAAACGAAAGAAATCAAACTCCAAATCTTAGTTAGGATTTAATACTCAAAAATATGCCAACTCATATGAAGAATCGAGCCTTTCTTCATGTATATGGACGAGATGTTGTCCAAATCTCCAAGATTGAGGTTAATTCCAGTCCGATATATTGCTGGTATTTTCAAAAATTGGGAAAATACCTAAGTAAAACCATAAACATGTCATAAATAGCAGAGAAACCTATATATGATAAGCAAATAATAGTATAGTCCCATTATCTACGGGATTAGGAGAAGGAATTGAGGGAGAGTTGTCTAAGGGTCTTCAGAAGAGAGAAGAAGGTTCAAGAGAGTATAGAGGCGGCTGGTAGTGTGGGAATGGGATTAGGGTTTGGGGTCATCTTGGTTAATTAAAGAGAGGGATTGTTTATGGGTTGTTGATCATTTGAGATCAACGGCCAAGGTTAGAAGAGAGATGGGGTGGATCATAAAATGGGTACAGACCGTGTATCGAAAAGGATAATTTGTTCGAGCTGCTGAAGGAAAAATGAAGCAGGCCAAATGGTTTTGGGCCTATGTTAGGTCTAAAATTCATTTTAAAGCTGCTCCATAATTTAAATACACTAAATTTATCAAAAAATAATTCATAAAAAGTAATTAACACATAATAAAATATTATTTATGCAGTAACATGTTTGAAAACAACAGTTTAACATTATAATAATATAAAAAATGATATTTGGCCCAAATAATTTGATAAAAAATATAATTATGCATAGCATATACGCAAATAACAAAATTATGTAAATAGCTTTAAAATACAAATATAATAATATGAAAATAAAGTAAAATATTGTGAAATATATATGTGGATGCAAATAATTAATTTTGATGATTAAGTAATTACAAAATAATTTAAATGGGTAGTTAATACATGTTGAAGTAATTTAAATTCAAGAAAATTAATTTTTAAAGCTTTTAAAATTGTGGAAAATTATAGAAAAATACTTGTATGACTCTTTATAAATTGGTGATGTTGCAAGAATGATATTTTAAGAGAAATACGACCTTTACAAAAATGAGGGCAAAATTGAAGATAAACAGTACCCATTGTGATTCCAGGCCCTCAGGAGGTTTTGGCCTAGATATTGATTTTTTGCACTAGTCTTGCTCATGAGATTTTAGCTCAGACCGTACAAGCCACTTCTCAAGATGGGAAGGTACTCATACTCCCGTGTCCATATCAGGTGGTGGAGGGACTTCAGACACCCTGGATATTACCAGTCCATCCGATTGTGGTTGCTCAAGCCCAGATGGGTCCCGTTGTGAGCGCTGAGGAGCAGAAGAGACTAGAGATATTTTGGAATCTCAAGCCTCAAACCTTTAGTGGGGCTAAGTTAGAGGATGCTCGGGATTTCTATGATAGGTGCCACCGGATTCTATGCAAGAAGGGTATTTTGGAGACTAGTTCAGTTGACGTGGGAAGACTTTAGATGGTGGGAGGCTTATGAGCGAAGCAGTCCAGCCAATGATGCACAACTTTCATAGCACAAGTTCTCAGTTCTCTTCTTGGAGAAGTTTGAGCCATTGACCCGTAGAGAGTTACATAGGTTGTTTGAGTAGCTAGCTACGAGGGTATGTCTATCATCCAGTATTAGATGAGATATCTAAAGTTAGCTCGTCATGCAATTTGGTTGGTTCCCACAGAGACAGAGAGAGAGGATTATGAGGTTCATTTATGGCCTCAACTATTATTTGCATTTTGTAATCACTCGGGAGAATGCATAAGGTGCTAGGTTTGATGAGGTGGTTGATAGTGCTCGACGACTAGAGTTGGTCCATACTTAGGAGCGTGAGAATCGGAAGGCCAAGATGCCTCGTGGTTTGGGCAGTTTTAGCAGCATTCCTTCTGGTGGACAGTTCTACGACAGCAGGCGTCCTCCTTATAGGCCTGCTCAGATTGCTCGTTATGTTTATCGTGGTGCATCATCTAGCCATGGTTCATATAGTGCTCATCCAGGTTTGTCATCTCTCAGTTATCTCCCATCTTAGAGTGCAACTCGTGCTCCATAGGTTCATGAATCATCTGTGCCGGGTCCTTCTAGCAGTTACGTCACGCCCGAGCCTGTGGTAAGACCGACACCCAGTACCTCAGATATTCTTGAATACCACTTTCTACTAAGAGACCTTGACTAAAAATCAACATAAAACTGGGCCAGTAAGGCCGTCATAATTACTACAACTGACAAGCCAACAAAATATACGTACAGGGCCTACAAGCCCAACATACTGCACTAACTGATAGGATATATCTACAAGACTCTACTGATAGAGGTACTGTGATTGGAACAGGGCTCGGACCTACCCATAACCTCTCTAAATATATACACAAGATATAAACCACACTACTAGACCTGGCAACTCCGAAAGAAGGGGAGCTTACCGATAAAGTTGAACTCGGGCAACACCAACTGAGGAGGTCTACCCGTCTGTCTGTCTGAACCTGCATGCATAAAATGCAGCGCCCCTAGAAAGGGATGTTAGTACGAACTAATATACCGAGTATGTAAGGCAATATAATGAAGCTGAAACTGAACTGATAATATAATAACTTAAAATAATTGGGAGTCAAGAAAATTTGAAGATATTCTCATCTGCTGATACTGACTCAACTCTCTCAATATAGTAAATAAAATAGTTGTCGGCCCTATAAGGCATGGTATACATATATATATCTGCTCTGACGTAGTGGGATCGCTCATAAGCGATCGGCCATACTAGGCTCTGTATCTCGATGAACTAGGCTCATAGGCGCTAGGCCACAGTAGACTCGGTATATAACTTACCATCTGATCAGAGGTTGCTCATTAAAGTCGCACATCGATTATAGCTCGATGGTAATGAAAATACTTATACAGTATATATGTAAACTCTCTGCTCTTTTGACCGAAAGAAGGAAATACTCAACTGAAGATGTAGTCCTGATAAGAAGAATATGATAACTTACAATACTAGAAAAATATAAGTAATTTGCGAGACTAGAAAAATATACGTAAATTTTGGGATACGAATTTTTGTTTATGACCCATTATTAGACTTGTGTAATTACGATATCATGCTAAAATAAAGGAAAAGTTTAGCCTTAACATACCTGGAGTAGGAACAACTTCATATAATTATCCCGTTAAAAACCTTCGTGGATTGAACTTAGAGCCAAAAATCGATTTTAAGATTATGCATTTTTGAACTTCAGGAACGAAGTTTGGCATGGTTCTTGAATTTCTTTTGGACGAAATGAAAATAGTTATTGGCTTATATGCCAATGTAATGGTTCTGCTTTTCACGTTGGTGAATGGACAGAATGTAAAATGGTCCTTTGATCTTAAGTGAAGTGTTTATCATTTTAATGAATCACCTTAAAACTAATAAAGGGGTCTGCCACGTTCTCTTGGTGTAATTGATTAAATTTTGTCTGCTAATTAGTTAACTGTGTAATGTTCTGTTACTCGATAATTAATCAATTACCCGCATAATTTAAAAAAATATCCCGAATTACTTAAAATTCTATTTATTTTAATATACTTTATGTAATATACTACTTTGGCCATATGGTATCTTGCATGGTATTAGTTCATAATTATCAGGTATTATCGCTCGTCCCGTATTTTATTCCAAATTGGCCACTCCCAACGAAACTCATTTTCATTAATCTGTGTATCCCTTTATCCTTCATAATACTTATTTATCGCTTGTTATAAATAGCGTAAGTACGTTAACGTCAAGATGCTCTCATCCCCGAGTCTACGTCGGTTAACTGAAAACGAAATTTTACGTACGAAAATGCGAGATGTAACATCCTTCTCCCCTTAGAAACATTCGTCCTCGAATGATCAACTCCCCGTGACCTATATAACTTTGGCAGGGTCGCCTCCCCCATGTAATCTCTTCCACATTGTTATTTCTCCAACGAACTTTCACGGAGGCTACCTCCTTATTCCGCAGCTTGCAGATATGTCGGTCCAGGATGGCAATCAGAACTTCCTCATATGCTAAGTTCTCTGTAATTTGTACATCATCCATGGGCACTTCTCGGGTAGGATCCCCAATGCACTTCTGTAACATAGACACGTGAAAAACCGGATGGACAAACTCCAATTCTGAGGGCGGTTCTAACTCATAACCTACTTGGCCCACTTTTCGAATGATCCTATAAGGTCCATTATACCGTGGGCTAAGTTTGCCTCTCTTGCCAAACCTCGTCACACCCTTCATAGGTGAGAATACCCGGTTATCAACCTCGAACTCTAAGTCTCATCGTCGTACGTCATAATATGACTTCTGACGACTCTGAGTTGTCAATAGTCGATCCCAAATCAACTTTATTTTTTCTATGGCTAGCTGAACCAGGTCTGGGCCATGTAATCCTGATTCTCCAATGTCGAACCACCCTATAGGTGACCTATACTTTCATCCATAAAGAGATTCGTATGGAGCCATCTGAATGCTGGAATAGTAGCTAATATTATACGCGAACGCAATAAGCGGAAGATGATCATCCCAACTACCTTAGAAGTCTATTACACAAGCTCGTATCCTCCAATTTCCTAATAGTATGCTCAGCCAGTCCGTCTGTCTGGGGATGATATGCTCTACTAAGACTAACTTGATTCCCCAATCCTTTGTGGAAGGACCTCAAGAAGTTAGCTGTAAATTGATCTCCTCTATCCGAGATAATAGATACAGGGACACCATGCAGTCGTACTATCTCCTCAATATCAAGCCTTGCATAATCCTTTGAGGAATGTGTAGACCTGACATGCATAAAATGGGCTGACTTTGTAAGCCTATCAAGAATCACCCATATCGAATCGAACTTACGCTGGGTAGGAGGTAAGCCCACGATGTAGTCCATATTGATTATCTCCCAATTCCAAGTTGGAATCTCCATAGCCTGCAACAATCCACCGGGTTTTTAATGCTTAATCTTAACTTGTTGACAGTTAGGACACTAAGCAACAAATTCTGCTATATCCTTTTTCATTCCATCACACCAATATACTTCCTTGATGTCATAATAAATTTTTGTTGCTCCTGGATGGATAGAATAACAAGAATAGTGAGTTTCTCCCATAACCTGCCGACGCAGTCTTGCAATATTAGGCACACATAATCGCCTTTCATATCTGAGGACCCCATCTTCTGTAATTTCAAATGGTGTCTACTCCTTCTGAAAAGTGGTATCCCTATAATGAACTAGCACATGATCCTCGTACTGGCGCTCCTTTACTTCTGTTACTAAAGAGGATGTTGACGTATCCAGAATAGTAATTCCAATAGCACCTGAGACTAGTAACCAAACTCCAAGATTAGCTAGTTGATGAACCTAATGGGTTATCCCTTTCTTTTTTAGTCGTAAACACGACAGGCTACCCATAGATCTACGTCTAAGGGAATCGGATACTACATTCGCTTTCCCCTGATGGTATAAAATATCAACATCATAGTCTTTAAGTAGCTCCAACGATCTCCTTTAACGAATATTCAATTCCTTTTGCTTAAAGATGTACTGCAGGCTTTTATGATCTGTGAACACATCAACATGAACACATATAAATAATTCTGCGATATCTTAAGTGCATGGAAAACTACAGCCAATTCGAGGTCATGGGTCGGATAATTCCTCTCGTGCTTCTTTAACTACCGTGAAGCATATGCAATTACTTTCCCATATTGCATCAGGACACATCCTAACCCGATACCCGAGGCATCATAATACATGGCATAACCATCTGGACCTTCTTGAAGTGCTAGAACTGGCACTGAGGTCAACCTGTTCTTAAGCTCTTGAAAACTCTTCTCATAGGCCTCTGTCCACTGAAACTTAGTCGCTTTCTGCATCAGCTTTGTTAATGGTACTAAAAGGGAAGAAAAAACCTCAACGAATCTCCGGTAATATCTTACTAAGCCTAGAAAGCTACGAATATCTGTCGGAGTGGTAGGTCTAGGCCAGGATCTCACAGCCTTAATCTTCTGAGTGTCAACCTTTTTAACTCTATCGGATACAATATGTCTCAAGAATGCTATGGACTATAACCAGAATTCACACTTAGAAAACTTAGCATACAATTGATTATCACGGAGGGTTTGGATTACTGCTTGCAGGTGATCCATATACTCATCATATGAACATAAATAAACTAGAATATCATCAATAAAGACTATCACGAAGAGATCCAAATATGGCCGGAATATGCTATTCATCAAGTCCATAAATATGGCAGGTGCATTTGTCAACCCGAAAGACATAACAAGGAGTTCAAAGTGGCCATATCATGTCATAAAGGATGTCTTGGGAAAATCTTTCTCCCGAACTCTGACCTGGTAGTACCCCGACCTCAAATCTATCTTTGAAAACCATCTACCTGCCTGTAATTAATCAAACAATTCGTCTATCATTGGAAGGGGATACATATTATTAATAGTTACCTTCTTCAGTTTCCTATAATTGATACAGATCCTTAGCAAGCCGTCTTTCTTATGCACAAACAATACCGGCGCACCCCAAGGTGAAGTACCGGGCCTGATGAAACCGTTCTCCAGCAAATCTTTTGACTTCTCACTTAACTGCATTAATTCAGCAGGTGCCATTCTATATAGAGGAAGGATATTGGTTGCACTCCTAGAAGCAAATAGATGGCAAAATCAATCTCTCACTCTAGAGCAATACCTAGATGTTCAACTGTAAATACATGTACGTACTTCTTTACTGCTAGAATAGACTAAAGTGTAGGTATCTCAGCATCTGCATGTTTAACTTGCACAATATGATAAATGCACCCTTTTGCGATCATTTTCTTCACCTTCATGTATGAAATAAACATGTCTTTGGGCATCGCTGTATTACCTACCCATTCAAGGACTGGATCACTTGAAAAATGAAATCAAGTTGTCTTTGCTCAATAATCAACTGTGGAATAACAAGATGCCAACCAATCCATGCCTATGATTTCATCAAAATCCAATATCTCTAGTTCAACTAGGTCGGCTGAGGTCTGACGACCACAATCTGACACCGTACAATCTCGGTAAATACATCTAGCAAAAATTGATACTCCGCCCGGTGTAGATACCGCAAAAAGATCACTTAGTATTTCAAGCATTATTCCACATTTTTGCGTGACAAATGGGGTAATATATGATAAAGTAGATCCTGGGTCTATCAAGGCATAAACATCGTGAGAACAAATGGTAAACATACCTGTCACAACGTCTGGTGAAGACTCTTGGTCCTATCGACCTGCTTGCTCATAGATACGATTTTGGCTACCACCTGAATTAGACCCTCTACCTCTGCCTCGACCTTTACCAACCGAATACTGAGACTCGTGTCCTGAAGGATGCACGAACATAGCCGATCTTATTGCTGAATTCGCTGGTTGCTGCATTTCACCAGAATCTCTATTTTTGTAATCTCTCATCATATGTCCTATACATCCACATGTATAACAAGCTAGAACCGGCTTGGTATTAGCCCAAATGTCCTCAATCGCAGATGGCACATCGTGCCAAAAATTGCCCTGTTTGTCTCAAACCTCGTTATCGCTGCAAGCTTGACGCTTGGGAGCTCTCACTTGGTCCTGACTGAAAATAGCAGTCATACCTGTAACCCTGTAGCTGAGGTGGTGGAGGTCTAGGTGTCCGTTTGAAGTACTAGGGCTTGTAACTAACCTAAGACTGCTCCTGAGACCTGGCAAATCTCATCCTCTTACGCTGCCCTTAATCAGTCCTCTCTGTACTATACAGCCGACGCCTACCCCTCTGTATATTCTAGGAAAATGGATAAATTCGAGAGATATCCATACTATCCTACGATGCAACGGTGGAACATGCCTCGGTTAGATTTGTGGCTAAAACTGCTATAAACCTATGGATTCTATCCCCCATTGTAGCAACTATGGATGGTGCATATCTGGCCAATGAGTCAAAACGGAGATTATATTCTCGAACACTAATATTGCCCTGCTTGAGGGCTATAAATTGATCGAGTTGGGGCCGTTGGATCTGTCATGGTAAGTACTGCTCAAGGAAGGCATCAGAAAAATTCTCCCAAATAGCAGGAGGTGCATCACATCCTCTGGACCTTTACCATCCCTCATACCAAAGGATGGCTATATCCCGGAGTCAAAAAGCTGCTAACTAAACTGCCTCTTTCTTTGTGGCATGCATAACCCGAAAGATCCTATGAAGCTGATCTATGAAATCCTGCGGATCCTCCCTCTGATCTGTCCCCGTGAACTCTGGGGGATTTAAAGCAAACTCTCGGACCCTTGAAATCCTAGATACCTCACAAAGTCCTGCACTAGCGGATACACTAGTCTGTTGTCGGGTGGCTACCAACTATGCAAACAAATGCACTGCACTCCTCAAGTCCTGATATGATGGAAGCGGAGGGGGAATTGGATGTGCAGTCCCCTAGGAATCTCCTCAAGTGGTGGAGGAGCTGGTAATCGCAGGGTAGGGGTCTCTCCCTACGACTCTGATTGGGCCACATCTGCTGGAGATACCCTGCTAGTCCACTTACCTATTGTTGTTTCTCTCCTCTGACTAGCCGTAGCCTTCCTAGTTAGCATAATTTTTGCATGCAAATGTCAACATGTAAGTTTAACTTAAATTTTCTATAACTCAGTGCTACTACAACACGATTTAGATTTCTAAAAAGGGTAACCAATTCCAAATTGACTTGTAGTCCCCTGCTTATATAATGTGGTGCACCAAACATCTATAAATAAGACCCTACTAGATACGGTTTGTGGACTCCCTATGACAGAACTGCTCCGATACCACTTTTGTCACGCTCGAGCCTGGGGCAAGACCGACATCCAGTGCCTCACTTATCCTTGCATACCACTTTCAACTAAGAGACCCTGAACATGTAATATCATACTTTGGCCATGGGCCACATTGCAAGTTAATGTGTGATGTAAAATATAAAACTGAATAGAAACTAAAACTTACTAGACATCAACATAAACCTGGACCGGCAAGACTGTCATAATTACTACAATAGACAAGCCAACAAAATATACGTACAGGGCCTACAAGCCCAATATACTACACTAACTTACAGGATATATCTACAAACCTCTATTGATAGATGTACTGTGATCGAAATAGGGTCCGAACCTACCCATAACCTATCTACATATATACACATGATACACACCACACTGCTAGACCCGGCAACTCCAAAAGAAGGGGAGCTTACCAATAAAGCTGAACTCAGGCAACACATACTGAGGAGGTTTACCTATCTGTCTGTCTGAACCTGCATGCATGAAATGCAGCGCCCCAAGAAAGAGACGTCAGTACAAAATAATGTACCGAGTATGTAAGGCAATATACTAAAGATGAAACTAAACTGATAATATAATAACCGAAAACAACTAGGAGTCAAGAAAATCTGAAGATATGCTCATCTGCTGATACTGACTCAACTCTCTCAATATAGTGAGTAAAATAGTTGTCTGGCCCTATAAGGCTTGGTATACATATATATCTGCTCTACCATAGTAGGCTCGCTCATAAGTACTCGGCCATACTATGCTCTTTATCTCGACCGACTGGGCTCGCTCATAGATGCTCAGCCACAACAGGCTCAGTATATAACTTATCATCTGATCAGAGCTCTCCCAATAGAGGCATGCCCATCGATTATAGCTCGATGGTAATAAAAATACTTGTAATATTGTATATATGTCAACTCTCTGCTCTTTTGACCGGAAGAAGAAAATACTCAACTGAATATGCAGTCCTGATAAGAAGAATATAGTAACTTACAAAACTATGAAAATATATTTAATTTGCGAGACTAGCAAAATATACGTAAATTTTGGGTTACGGATTTTTCTTTATGCCTCATTATTAGACTTATGTAATTAAGATATCATGCTAAAATGAAGGAAAACCTTAGCCTTAGCATACCTAGAGTAGGAACAACTCCGTATAATTATCCCATTAGAAACCTTCATGGATTGAACTTAGACCCAAAAATCGAATTTAAGATTATGCGTTTTTGAACTTGAGGAACGAAGTTTGGCTTGGTTCTTGAATTTCTTTTGGACGAAATGGAAATAGTTCTTGGCTTAAATGCCAAAGTAATGCTTCTGCTTTTCACGTTGGTCAATGGACAGAATGTGAAATTGTCCTTTGATCTCAAGTGAAGTGTTTATCATTTTAAGCCTTTATAATTTGGACTTTTGACACATGTAAAGGTGATTGATAAATCACCTTAAAACTAATAAAGGGAGCTGCCACATTCCATTGGTGTAATTGATTAAATTTTGTCCGCATATTAATTAAATCGGTAATGTTCTGTTATCCGGTAATTAACTAATTATTCGCATAATTTTAAAAAATTGCTTCGAATTACTTAAAATTTTATTTATTGTAATATACATTATATATACTTTATATAATATACAACCGTGGCCATATGGTACCTTTCATGGTATTAATTCATAATTATCGGGTATTATCGCTCAACACGTATTTTATCCCAAATTTGCCACTCCCAACAAAACTCGTTTTCGTTAATCTGTGTACCACTTTATACTTCATAATACTTATTTATCGCTTGTTATAAATAGTGTAAGTACGTTAACGTCAAGATGATCTCATCCCCGAGTCTACGTCGGTTAACTGTAAACGAAATTATACGTATGAAAATGCGAGATGTAAGAAGTTATTCTGCTACTCGGGGGCCGATTCAGTCCACACCACCAGTGGGGCTTTGGTTCGAGTTCAGGGAGTTTGGATATGTGTGGAGGCAGTGTACCCGCCTCTTTGGAGGTCCAGTTCAGTAGAGGGGTCAGGCGGTGACTTTTGCACTAGTTACTTCACCACCCCCCCAGCCAGCTCAGGGTGGGGCTCAAGCAGCTAGTGGTCGCCCTAGAGGGGGAGGCCGATCAGGTGGTGGTCAGGCTTGATTTAATGTTATTCCTGGCAAGCCATAGGTCGTTGCTTCATATATAGTGATCAAAAGTATCGTTTCAGTGTGCCATAGAGATGCTTCCACATTATTTGACCCTGATTCAACTTATTTCTATGTATCATCCTACTTTACTTGTTATTTTGATATGCCCCATGAGCCCTTAGCTTCACCCTTTAATGTGTTTATGCTGGTGAGCGATACTATTATTATGGACCATGTGTATCGATCGTGTGTTGTGACCTTTGGATGATTGGAGACTAGAGTTGATCTCTTATGATTTAGTATGGTTGATTTTAAGTGATTTTGGGTATGGATTGGTTGTCTAGAAGTCATGCTATTCTTGATTGTCATGCTAAGACCTTGATGTTAGCAATGTCAGGGTTCCCGAGAATCGAGTGAAGAGGTTCTTTAGATTATGTTCACAGCAAAGTATCTCATATTTGAAGGCCCAATGGATAGATGGGAAGGGGTGTCTGTCATATTTGGCCATTGTGATAGATGTTGGTGCTGATACTCCTATTTATTATTCTGTTTCGATAGTGAGAGACTTTTTGGGTGTGTTTCTTAAAGATATACCGGGTATGCCATCCCACACGGATATTAGTTTTGATATTGACTTTGTGCCCAGCACTCAACCCAATTCTATTCCTCTATTTCGTATGGCCCCCAGCTGAGTTGAAGGAATTGAAAGAGAAGCTTTAGGAACTTCTTGATAAAGGGGTTTATTAGGCCTAGTATGTCACCTTGGGACAAACCCGTTCTATTTGTGAAGGAGAAGGATGGTACTCTATGGATGTGCATTGACTATAGGTAGTTGAACAAAGTTACAATCAAGAACAAGTATCCATTGATGTGCATTGATGAGTTATTAGGACCAGTTTTAGGGTGCAAGGGTATTCTCTAAGATTGATTTGAGGTTTGGGTACCACCAGTAGAAGATCGAAACTCAGATATTCATAAGGCAGAATTTGGGACCCGCTAGGGTCACAATGAATTCCTTGTGATGTCTTTTGGATTGACCAATACCCCAGCAACATTTATTCATCTAATAAACATTGTATTCCATCCTTATCGTGATTTGTTTGTCATAGTATTCATTAAATATATCCTGGTATACTTACGTAGCGAGGAGTAGAAGCATGCCTAATATTTGAGATTGTACTAAAGAGGTTTAGGGGGAGAAACTTTATGCCAAGTTCTCCAAATGTGAGTTTTGACTCAATTCGATGGCATTCTTGGGGCACATGGTGTCCAATAAGGGGATTGAAATGGATCCAAAGAAGATAAGGGCAGTTTAGAGTTGGCCCGGACCATCCACAACTACGGATATTTGGGGTTTTCTCGGCTTGGCCAATTATCATCGTCACTTTGTGGAGGGTTTCTCGTCTATTGCAACACCTCTGACTAGAGTGACCTAGAATGGTGCTCCATTCAGTTGGTTAGATGAATGTGAGGAGAACTCCAGCTCTAGTTTTGCATTTAATGTCGAGTTCTTATATTGTGTATTGTGATGCTTCTCGAATTCATATTGAGTGTGTCTTGATTGTAATTGCTTATGCTTCATGTCAGTTGAAGCCCCATGTGAAGACCTACTTTGTTCATGATTTGGAGTTGGTAGCCACCGTTCATGCATTGAAGATTTAGAGAAATTATCTCTATGGTGTGTCTTGATATGTATTTGCAGATTATTGGAGTCTCCATCATTCTTTGATACAAAAGGATCTAAATTTGATGCAACGTAGATGGTTGGTGCTGCTAAAAGACTATGATATTACCATTTTGTATCATCCCGAGAAGGGCAACTTGGTGGCTGATGGTTGAGTAGAAAGATAGTAAGTATGGGTAGCCTTACATTTATTGTTGTTGGTGAGAGACCACTTGCATCAGATGTTCAGGCCTTTGCCAATCAGTTCGTGAGATCAGATATTTCGGAACCCAGTTGGGTTCTAGCTTGTGTGGTTTCTCGGTCTTCTATATATGAACGCATCAGAGAGTGCCAGTATGATAAGCCCTATTTTCTTGTCCTTAAGGACATAGTTCAACACAGTGATGCCAAGAAGGTTAAAATTGCAGATGATCAGTGTTTAGGATTGTATACGGCAAAATTAGAGGGTCCAATTTCCTCGTCATTTTGATGCCCCACGAAAATACTCTCCGAGGCTCGAAACTTTGGCCAAGGCTCTCCCTTGATAGACGATGATGCTCGAGGTCGGGGTAGTGTAGATCAACGGATGTATTGGGAAAGAGGGGAGTTTCTAAAGGGGTGCAGCTAGAGCCGGCAAAGCCGATTAGGCTAGTCTGAGCCCGCATCGTTACGTCAACTAGTTGTCCCATCTCCATATCTTTATAATTAATGCATTTTGTAATATGTAGGGATTCCTCTCCTATAGAAAGGGTATCCTTGTCATTTTGTGAGGTGATGTTGCTTCAGCTGCTCTACACGAAATATAAAAGAACATTCTCTTTGCTCTCTAATACACTCTCTCGATATTATTGCTTCCATTTATTATCTTCATATTATTCTTCATTTATTTCTTATTGTTGGCCATAAAGAGCATTCTTTAATTATCTTATAACTTTTAGCCCTACCCCAATCACCCTCAATAGCTCGTATTCGAGCTTTGGAATCGACCTCGAGGCTCCGAATCGACGAACTTGAGGCCCTGATTGACTAGCTTAACGGTTTGATTATCACTCTATCTTTAGCTCTTATTTCGTTTGTAAGTATCACACATCTAGCATTAATTGTTTAACAACTACCATAAAAATAGATCACGTATTTTTAGAGTCCCATCAAAAAATTTAATTATTATTACCATTTACGCGGTAAACAGTTTGGTGCTCACCGTAGGGCTAAAAATAATAATAACGATTTTCTTGCTGGTTTCATTACACAACACAAGTTATCTTTCACACCATTTCTTGTCCAAGATCTTCAATTTCAGGTCAAAATGCCTAGCTCAGTAAATAGAGTAGAAAATGTCAACCTTGAAAACCGTGGAGAGAACGGTATGGCTGCTCCGGGTGTCTGTATACCACCACGAAACCCAACCAAGACAAAAGAAGGATTCTTCGGCATGATGTCCATATGATTATTGGAGGGACTGATGTTCCCCAAAAACCCATGATTAAACGGACAAAAATATCCACCGCACAAGAAGGACCCACTTGAGACGGCATGGCCGAAGACACCCTCGAATTCAGCAAGGAGAACATCGAGACCTTGGCAAAACTGCACAACAACGCGCTAGTGATCTTATTTATTTTGAGCAACACTCGAGTCAAACGTGTGCTTATAGATCCAGGCAGCTCATCCAACATAATCATATTAGAGGTAATAGAACAAATTGGGCTACTTGATTGATTCATACCTAACTCGCGGATCCTCCATGGCTTCAACATGAATGGCGAAGTAACAAAGGGAGAGATCACCCCCCCGGTCGAAACGTCCGGCGAGGTTCAGAACACCAAGTTGCAAGTCATCCGTGGTGATACGAGGTACAATGCATTGCTTGGTAGGCCTTAGGTACATAGCATGGGGGAAGTACCGTCGACCTACACCAGGTGATAAAATTTCCCATAAAGGACGGCATAATGACCATATATGGAGAGCAGCGGGCGGCGAAAGAAATGTTCGCAGCTTATCGTGGGGCGTCGACCTACACACACTCGACCTTAGACTAGCCTAGGAACATATAGACCCCTGAGGACAACGAAGAAAATTTCTTCGCTCCTCGAACTTTCGTTGCCCCTGAAGAGTCAGACACGACTAAGTCAACAATCGAGGATCTAGAACAGACCTTTTTTATCAAGCGCCTCCTAAATCGTACAGTTTACCTGGGAACGGGTTTGACCTCTAAACTTAGGAAAGGATTCATTTAATTTCTTGTTAACAATATGGACTATTTCGCTTGGTCTCACTTAGATATGACAGGAATTCTGTCGGAAATAACCTCCCACAGAATGAGTGTCGATCCCAGCTTTAAACTGGTGAAGCAGAAATGAAGACCATAATCCGAGGGAAAACACACCTTCATCAAAGAAAAGGTAACGAAACTTCTTAAATAGGGTCCATTGGAGAGTTAAAGTACCCCAATGGCGGGCCATGTAGTAGTGGTACCTAAAAAGGGAAATAAGTTAAGAATGTGCTTAGATTATAAAGACTTAAATAAGCCGTGTTCAAATGATTTGTTCCCCTTGCCTAACATTGATCGCCTAATCGATGCTACGGCCGGCCACAAAACCATCACCTTTCTCGAGTCCTACTCGGGGTATAATCAAATCCAGATGAACCCCGAGGATAGGGAGCAAACTTCATTCATCACAAAATATGGTACCTACTACTACAATGTAATGCCCTTCTGGCTGAAAAACACCAAGGCTACGTACCAGCACCTAGTTAATAAGATGTTTGAGCATCAAGTTTGCAAATCTATGGAAGTTTATATTGATGATATGCTAGATAAGTCCCTGCACGCAGATGACCATTTGACTCATTTCCAGGAAACTTTAGACATCCTCATAAGCAACAACATGAAGCTCAACCCCAAGAAATTTGCCTTCGGAGTAGGTTCGGTAAGTTCCAGGGCTTCAGGGCATCAAACAGGGGAATCAAAATTAATCCCGACAAAATCAAGGCCGTCGAAGAAATCACGATGGTAAATAATGTAAAGGTCGTGCAACGGTTGATAGGGTGAATAACGGCTCTAGGAAGGTTCTTATCAAGATCATCCGACAAGAAACATCATTTTTTCTCCTTGCTCAAAAGAAGAAACAACTTCGAATACACTCTAGAATGCGAACACGCCTTAGAGGAATTGAAACGATATCTAACTAGCCCACCTCTGCTCCATACGCCAAAGGAGTATGAAACACTATATCCATACCAAGCCTAATCCGAAATAGCGGTAAGTGGCGTGCTGGTTCGGTAAGAACAAGGCATACAATTTCCTATTTATTATTGAAGCCGGACCTTAGGAGATGCCGAAACTAGATATCCACATCTAGAAAAATTAGCTCTCGCGCTAATAAGCGCCTCACAACAATTGAAACCCTATTATCAATGCCACCGTATTTGCATATTGATGACATACCCTCTCCGGATCATATTGCATAAACCCGAGCTATCGGGCCGAGTGGCCAAATAGGCCATCGAGCTCGGGGGTATGATATTGAGTAGTAATCTCGAAGGGCCATCAAGTCCTAGATTCTAGTTAACTTCATGGATGATTTCTTGCCCTCCCTCATACCCGAGGTAGAGAAACGACTTTTACTAAAATTAGGCACGTCTTCCGGGATATGGACCTTGTTCACTGATAGCTCCACAAATGTAAGAGAATCTGGACTCGGTATAGTCCTGAAGCCACCTGTTGGTGGTGTAATCAGAAAATCTATAAAAACTACAAAGTTGACTAACAATGAAGCCGAGTACAAGGCTATTATTGTAGGTTTAGAACTGGCCAAAAGCTTATGAGCCGAAACCATCGAGGCAAAATGGGATTCGCTCCTAGTAGTAAGCCAGGTGAATAGGAACTATGAAGTTCGGGAAGACAGGATGCAAAAGGTATTTGGATAAAACACAAATCTCATTATGTAATTTCAAAGAATGGACCTTAGTCCATATACCCCGAGAGCAAAATAGCGAGGTCGATGTCCTCGTAAACTTGGGATCATCTGTTGAAGAAGATGACATACTCCCCCAGGTTGTCGTTCAGCTATCTAAATTAGTGGTCGAGGAAGGTCATGCCGAGATTAACTCCACCAGCCTAACATGGGACTGGAGAAATAAATACACTGATTATTTAAAAGACAAAAATTGCCTACGGATCCAAAAGAATCGAGGGACCTGCGAACCAAAGAGGCCCGATTTTTGCTTGATGAAAACAAGACTTTGTAAAGAAGAACTTTCGATGGCCCCCTAGCAGTATGTCTGGGGCCAGGGGACATGGATTATGTACTTCGAGAAATTCATGAGGGTAATTGTGGAAACCATTCTGGCGCCGACTCCTTAGTTCGAAAGGTGATCAGGGCAAGCTACTACTAGGACAATATGGAAAAAGACACCAAGGAATTTGCCTGAAAGTGCGACAAATGCATGAGATTTGACCCCATGATTTACTAGCCTAGTAAACAGCTACATTTGGTCTTATCGCCATGGCCATTCATGAAATGGGAATGGACATCGTCGGCCCCCTGTCAACGGCGCCAGGTAAAGCTGAATTCATTTTATTTATGACTGACTATTTCTCAAAATGGGTGGAAACGTAGGCCTTCGAGATGATAAGATAAAAGGAAGACATTAACTTCATCGGGGACCACATTATGTGCCGATTAAAGATTCCTTCCGAGATAACATGCAATAACGGGAGGCAGTTCATTGGGAGAAATGTAACACAGTTCCTTGAAGACCACAAAATCAAGAAAATCCTATCAACGGCTAACCACCTGTGTGCACACGTCCAGGCCAACTCCACAAATAAAACCAGCATCCATAACTTAAAAAAGAAGCTAGAAAGCACCAAAGAAAAGTAGAGAGAAACATTGCCCGAAGTACTATGGGCATACTAAACAACTTCAAAATCAAGCACAGGGGACACACCTTTCTCTCTAGTATACGACGCCGAGGCTTGGATACTGGTGGAGGTCGGGGAGCCAAGCGCCAGATTCCAACACACTACCAAGAGCTCGAACAACGAGGCCATGACAACGGCCCTCAAACTACTAGATGAAAAACAAGAAGCCTCGTTGGTCTGAATGGCTTCCCAAAAGCAAAGAATCGAAAGGTATTTTAGCAGGAGAACAAACCTTCGGTACTTCGGGGTTGGGGACTTAGACCTAAGGAAAGTCACTCTCAACACCCGAATCCCTAATGAAATAAATCTAGGCCAAAACTAGGAAGGACCGTACCGTGTCCTCGGAGTAGTCGGCAAAGGGTCTTATAAGCTCGGTACCATGGAGGACGAGCAGCTTCCAAGCAAATGGAACATATCAATGCTAAAACGGTATTACTACTAGGGCATCTGATTGAAATTTCCGTAAACACCCTCGAGCAGGCGTTGCAATCTTTTCCTTTGACCGGATTTTGTCCCTAGAAGGGTTTTGCCGGCAAGGTTTTTAATGAGGCAATGATCACATGCTACCTAAAGAGGCTCCACAAGTATTCAATATTCCTTTTTTGCAATCAACCTCG